>JAODVQ020047009.1:0-19363 GCA_025400075.2 Phenganax stokvisi
AAAACCGAATTTGCGTCTTTTAGAACGTCATTACTTATTATGGTGTCGGTAGTTAGGACTTTTTTAACGTCTAGACATTACTGCCCCCCTGGTGAAAAAATCTTACGTACGGCTCTGGTGTGGAGATACAGTAGTGTAACCTCCACATTAATTTGACTCCTATTAATGAGTTTAATGTATTGTATAGTTGTCAATGTATTACTGTTACCTGATGATGAACACTCGACGCCTGCATCTTCACTGTGTACGCAATTATGAATACCCCATCCAAGATGAGAACAACTTGTCAGACTTTGTTCACTTCCAGTACACGAGACTTCGTCTAACCATATCTGTCCTCTTCCATTAGGAACAGTGCCTCCGTGCAGAGCTCTAACAGCATTTGAATAACCAAGTTCACGACACACAACCCTAGTGTCATTTATATCCCATCTATCGTCACACACTGTTCCCCAGACTCCATTGTAAAGTATTTCAACACGACCAGTACCGGTAGAGTTTGATGGACCTTGCAATCGAAGTTTACGTGAGGCTGTAATTAAAAATTGCAAACGTCATTTTACATTTGCAAAGTAACAGCAAAGTGATATGGCAGTTCTGCCCATTTTGAAGTTTATTCATAAAGTTTCAATTGTTGACGAGGGAATTAATGAATGGTTTTACTCGTCTATGATCATCGACAAATACGTCGGTGAGATATCGCTGGTGAATTGCGATAATAGAAGGCTGGGATTTGAAAAAGTTCTTTTTTCTATTACTTTTGATGAACAATAATTTCCAGAGGTGAAAAAATGCAATTTTGTGCAAAACAACAAGATATAACTTGATGCATTGATAGATTTCTTGTTTTTTTCGCATAAATATAAAATACGTGAATATCACAGTAAAATGTACCTGCTGACGACGAGCATTCGACTCCAGCATCTTCACTGTGCTCGCAGTTATGAATTCCCCATCCAAGATGAGAACAACTTGTCAGACTTCGTTCATTTCCAGTACACGAGACCTCATCTAACCATATCCGTCCTCTTCCATTAGGAACACTGCCTCCGTGAAGAGCTCTAACAGCATTTGAATAACCAAGTTCACGACACACAACCCTGGTGTCATTTAAATCCCATCCATCGTCACACACTGTTCCCCATACTCCATTGTGAAGTATCTCAACACGACCAGTACCGGTAGAGCTCGATGGACCTTGCAATCGAACATTACGTATGGCTGCAAATGAAAAATTGGAAACATCAGTTGCAACATAATAGCAAAGTAACTCGGCAGTGCTGACCATGTTTGAAATTTATTTCTGAATTTTCAATTGTAGACGAGCGAATGCAGCGCTTTTCTCGTCAGTTATCACCGACAATAAATTCGTTGGCGAATTGTGGCAATAGAAGATTAGGATTCGACAGACTTCTTTTTCTTATTACTTTTGATGAATGATAATTCCCAGAGACAGACGTATGCAATTTTAAGCGAAATACAAGTTGTTACTTGGTACATATACAGATTTTCTGTTTTTTTCTCATAAATATAAAATACGTGAATATTACAGTAGAATGTACCTCCTGGCGACGAGCACTCGACTCCTGCATCTTCACTGTGTTTGCAATCATGATTTCCCCATCCACGATGAAAGCAACTTGTCAGACTTTGTTCAACTCCGGTACACGAGACATCATCTAACCATATCTGTCCACTTCCATCAGGAACATTGGATCCTTGAAGGGCTCTGACAGCGCTTTGATAACCAAGATCACGGCATACAACTATAGCATCATTTATATCCCAGTAATCGTCACATATTGTTCCCCAGACTCCATTGTGAAGTACTTCAACGCGACCAGTCCCCGTAGAACTTAATGGACCTTGCAAGCGGAACGATACAGGAACTACAGAATTGAGTAAGCGTTCAGATGAGAAGAAAAATTTCTCGCATTTAAACCAAATCTTTGATTGAAGGGCGAAGTTACAAAACTGTTACTTCTGGTTTTTATACTGTGACTCTGGCCAGGCGCAACTCTGAGTAATACCTCTATGGCCTATTTTTAAATGGTGTATAGAGATACGGTAGTGTAGGTGTACTGTAGTTTGGAATTAGGCTCAGTATACCTGCACATTCGACTCCGGCATCTTCACTGTGCCCGCAATCATGAATTCCCCATCCACGATGAGAACAACGTGTCAGGCTTTGTTCCCTACCAGTGCACAAGACGTCATCTAACCATATTTGTCCTCTTCCATCAGGAACATTGCTTCCTTGAAGAGCTCTAGCAGCATCTGGATAACCAAGTTCACGACACACAATCCTAGCATCAGTTATATCCCATCTATCGTCACACACTGTTCCCCAGACTCCATTGTGAAGAATTTCAACTCTACCAGTACCGGTAGAATTTGATGGACCTCGCAACCGAACGCCTGTATAAATGATAAACAAACGAACTTACCCTTTGCAGCGTATTTTTGTTAATAGAGATCGCTGCTAGATATTTGCGTCGAGATGTGTCTTTCTTTTTTGTTTCGGATCTCTTTTAAAGCTTGTTTTTGCTCTACCGTAATTCATCGACTTATTCGGCTGTGTCTTGCTGACTCCATCGTCGGGGGAGTCGTATTGGTAACCGACAGTGGTCAGAAACATCGCCGATTAATTATGTCCATTGCATGCGCGCTTTTTGCCAACAATATTTAGAAATCGTATTTGAAACATGACTACCAGATTTTTGATGCTGTTTAGTATGGATGTACATATTGCAGTTTGAATCATTGTTTGCACTCATGTAGGCTCAAGATTTCTGTTCAATCGCGTTCTCGGATTGCCTGTCATTTGATCCAAAAGGCACTTGGTTCCAGCCAAATTGAGGACTGATATTTGATAAATAGTTTGAACCGATGAATATAATTGCAGTGACTATTAGATATTTTGCAAACCTTCTTGATTGTTCATATCATAAATCTCGAGATTGCCAATAAAATAGAAACGTGTCAAAACACATTGAAAGCGAAACAGGAATACAAGCATTTAAAGTTTTGCAGTTTACTTGGCGTTTTTGGAAGATCTAAACAATCGCCATGATTATAAGGATATGACAAATAAGTATTTCAAAAATTTTATTTGACTACCAATTCTACAGCTTCGTATTAATGAAAGTTTTACTGCTCAACACTACCAGCAAGCATGAGCTTCATCCCGCTTGTTCGTAACAATTGATGAGGAAGACAAGGCATTAAGTTACTGAATTAAGTTCACTGTTTCCAGCATGTTTCCTTTGCTGCTGTGGTATTAAACAAAAAGTAAACAGGAATAGTTTTCTTTTTGCAAGGTTAAAATATCATCTGCTATTATAAATACTACTTTCTATGCATTATGCGTTTATCGCCTGTCAGGAAATACCATTGACTACCTATTATGACGCAGCTATAAATAACCAAACATGAATTGTGATTTTACAGTTGCATCTTGCATATGTATAATGCATTGTCTACAAACCGTGCCAGTCCGCTATAACACCATATAATACATGTATTGAACTATTTCCAATGTTTTGTTTTTGAAAGTTTACATTAATCGTGACTTGATTGTTAGAAAAAACAAGCAACATATTTGAGGCGAGTCTTTCGTTACTTTCCTAGATCATGAATTTTAAAAAAAAACTCCAAAGTAGGAACAGTTCACACACGAAAAAAGCCTCTTGTCTATCGTGCTTCTGTGTTGTATCGTATTGACGCGATTCCTCTGACCATCTCACTCGATGTTGTCAGTTGAATACAGAAAAAGCTACGTCCGTATGTTCTAAAGTGAGTCACTTACTTTGCGTTTTTACTAAATATGAAAAATGTGCGAGAATTATGCACAATTTGATGAACGTTTTCGGCGTCATTCTTTCTTATTTTCCAACTTGATCTTGCCAGCGAAGTAAACTACTTCGGTAAGATTGAGGCTTGTTTGGTCTTGTTTTCTTTGAAATTAAAGATTTTACGTTGGTTGAATTTGCAAAACGATGTCGCCGGAAGTTATTCGCAGCAAGTGCTGAAAAGGCAGGTCTCAAAAAGTGATGAAAGGGCAAGTTTAGACATGCGTAGGTGACCTTGGATATGCTAATATTTGAGAGCCATATTATATAAATATATTATAATCTAATAAATGTAGCATAGTTGAAACTGGTAGCATTAAAACGAATGTATTTTATTGTATTTCTTGGTCTGTCTTCTTGCTCATTATACATGTACGTTTATATAATCATTATATGACATCCTGTGTGAATGTCCCTGCTCAACTGGGACGGTCCTATTTCTTGACCTGTCTATTAGTCCTGGCAAGGCCAATGTCAATGAGAAATGCAACGTAAGCTCTTTACATTCGCCAAAGCCAATACAAATACGCTATCTGATATGATATACTACGATCTTTTGTGTTTCTCTTTTGTTGAGTTTTTATAACCTTGTAGCCCTATTTCTCATTCGAGTTGGTGCATATCAAGCTGGCAAAGTACTACATGATAAGTAAGTCCATATACTTCAATAACTTTTCTGCTATTATTGAGAAAGTGTAAAGATTTTTCCTTAGTCATAAATGCTGTAATACAATCTTCTTAAGGCCTGTTCAAACGAAGCCAACATCGTCCAACATTATTGGCCCAACAATGTTGGACGAATGTTGGATAATTTTGGCTTAACCTGTTCAAACGACAGTAAACAAAAGCGCAAAACGCGAGTAAAACGTCCAAATACGTCACAATCCGCTTGTTTTGAAATGAACTCGTATTACGTAAGTATGAAAAATGGAAAAAGAGAACATCTTCCTACATTATCCAACATCATCCAACATAGTGTTCAAACGAGGTCAACATGTTTCATCCAACAATGTTGGATGATGTTGGGCCAACATGTTGCATTCGCTTGAACAGGCCTTTCTGATGTCGCAATTGCTGTCATGATCACTTTTTAAGTTTTACTCTGTACATAGAGATAACATTACTTTCATAAATTCGGGGAGTTTTAAACAATGAGACTTTGCAGGCTTGTTTTATCGAGAATGTTCAAGCACCCAAAAATATTTTTACCCAATTTATAACACTGAATTTCAAACCACACTTTTCTCGAAGCTCTTTGAGCAGGTCGTTGTAGGTCGCAAAGCAGTTGCAGAATTTGGTTATGCTACCGTGTTTTGGCATGAATTCAAGATCACAATATTGATTAGTTGGTCAGCATATGGGTGATGATTTCAGACCTTATAGCGATGTGTTTCGTGCGTGCAGTCAACTTGCATGTGATAACACTTAACCGGTCTATTGACGAAGTTGTTCTTTTATGGGCATAACTACAACAGCAAATTGAAGCGGTTATGTTCAAGAAAACAAAGCAAGTTTTTTTTCTTTTTGACTGTCTTCATGACCGACAGATACAAAAAGAGACTGTAACAAGTCGCTAAAATTAGGCATTGTTAAAGTAACCAGACTAAGGTACCGACTCTAAGAATATCCTTCTTTGTCCTAAAGTTGTAAAAAGTTATGGCTTATTATGGCGTGCTGTTTTCCTGTATCATGTGCTTATATGGAGTTGGTGTTGCGAAGAGCTATTTGTAGCTTCGAATCGGTACTAAATCTGGAAGGTGACTTATATTTATATAGTGTACTCTCTTTAAACGGACCCCGTCTAAGGTGAATGCCTCTCTACAACGCAAATAAAGTTGTTCCCTGCCGTTTCATGCTTTTACACTCAGGTCTTTCGAAGGCAAACATGTCTTTACGACGGACAGTAAATTTGATCCAGACAGTTTACGCTTCAGGCAGATCTCACTGTAGATCTTGATTTACTAATCGATAACTCAGCTTTAGAACAACACAAAATCTCCTGAAAACACTTGTCAATAAACTGGAACATCATTAAAAAACCGCTTCTTTTCAGTTAATGTTATTGAAGCTTCAGTTTATTTTGTCAACTTCTGACTACGGTATTTTGAAGCGCTGAAAGCAACTCAAAGAATCGCAGGAATTCATGATAGTAACGGACGTTCACGAACATACTCAGTCAAAAAAAATGGGTAGAATAGAAAATGAAGACTTTATTTATTTGTGTTGGTTTATGTGTAAAGTGTGAATCATTTCTCCATGCAGGCATAGATTTGTATTTGTGTTTGGTCTAATGCAGTCCAATATCTTTCTTTATTACCACCTAGTAATGGGCCAATTGCTTCCTTGGTGCACTGGAGAACAGGAAGAAAATAAACCTACTAGTTGCACATGGTTAGCCGGTTTAAATGAGTTCCTATTTAGAAAAGAAAATCTACCCACGCAGCTTGTAATAAACTGATTCAGATTTATCATGATATACTCTTGCATACTAATAGCTGGTAATATAGGAATTTTGTTAGAAAAGTTGTTTTGAAAGGTAATGTACCGTCAAGACAATACTGTGTCAAAATTGGGCGGTCAGAATTAGGGTAGTTGCGCAAAAAAAGTTTATACCAGTTCCCGCTGGAATACTGCACTGCCAACATTTTGGTAACGCGAAAATCTGTCGTTTATTGAAGAATATATTGAAAGAGAGAGCCTTTCGTTGGTTGGAAATATCTGGTCATTGCAGTTGCTCTGCATTTAATTGTGTCGGAAGTACTTCCATAGCCCACTTTACTCACTTTTAAAGTAAGTCATGATCTTGGCAATTCAGAAGTACACTTGCCGACTATCTTCGTTGGCAATGTAACCAAGAGGCAGCACTGCTCTACCATCATGAGTCTTTATATCGTATAGTCAGTTGAAACATGTAATCCAAGCTTAAAAATAGCGCAGAGTTACCAGGCAATTTATGTCATTTACAGCAACAGTAGTGACAACTAGAAAACGAATTACAGTAGACCTCGCGGTATACAAATATATTGAGCTGCTATGTCGACCACACTTCACGAGAATAAGGAAGTTTTTGTTGGCGTCTGATCGAGTGAAGGACTATCTTATCTCATTGTTTAAAACCAAAGCATGTTTGTTTATATGTAACTAAGGAAAACCACTGGATACGATGGTTACTTCCTGCAAGGCTTGTTTGGAAACTGACCACAGTGCAAGTATTTTAAAACTAAAACAAGCAAACTGTCTCCTAAATTCAATCCAAGCATGTTCCTGCAGGTGCACGCGTATGTGACCCAATATCATTGCATCATGATACTATAAAATTATATAAGATTATTTTCAAGTCTCAATAAAAGTACTTTTAAGAATTAAGAGTCACATATTGCTCAGGCTATACCAGTTCTTTCACGAAAGTAATTTATTCAAAAAACCACTGATTACTTGCAGCCTAGTTTGGCAAACAACTTTTATAAACCAGTATACCCGCAGTCAGAAAAAGGTCTAGAATAGATTATGAATTTAACTGAACACAGTACATTTAACTGCTATACAGTAGCTTATGCTTATACATCCAGAGCAAGGACAAATATTAACGTTGTCGTCATTGGAGTAGAGAGATTTCTATACGACATTATCTATAGGTACCTACACAGTATCTAATCTAAGTACGCATGTATATTGCCCAGAGTCATGCAATTTATTCTTGGTTGCATCCATGCAGTATAAATTGGATCCCCTTTGCGTCACCCTAGCCAATATTGACTGGCAAAGTAACGCCTGCATGCACCCAATATTTAGTAACACCTATTTCTAGGTGTTACTTTGCTCTATCTTGCCCTAGCTTTATAATAATAGTTTACAAATATGGACATAGAATAGAGCTTCAATGGTAGCCTTGTTCATGGTAGGAGATCTTTCCTTGGAGTGGACATGTGGGTGGCACACTCATCTGGTAGTCTCGGTTGACCAAATGAGGAATGAAAGTCAATGAAATGAATTGTAAAGATTATTTCGAAACTTATGCGAAAATATATTTATATGAAATATATGAGTAGCATATCAAAGAGCTTATATGAAGAATTCTTAAAAAATAATGTACCCTAGCTCAATGTACACTCATTTCAATGTAATGAATGTACAGCTGAGTTTACAAAGATTATTTCGAAACTTGTGCGAAAATATATTTATATGAAATATATGAGTAGCATATCCAAGAGCTTATATGAAAAGTTCTTAAAAAATAATGTACCCTCACTGTTGAGGTTAGACCTTCCAATTTTAAAATCACAAAACCGTTGCTTTTGTTTCTAAAAGGAGTACCTATTAAAACGTCGTTTCTTAATTTCATTGATTCTACCATCTCATATTGAAACAGTTATTACAATATAATTGTCAATTAATAATACATTAATTTAATAACGGGATATTCTCGGCGAGATTGAGTCCCTGGTAAAATAAACACTGCAAGTGGCACCATTAACGTAATAATGATTGATAACTGCTTAGGACTTAAGTGAAGTCCACGCGGAAGAAAATAATCACTTGCTCACTTGAATATGATTCAAACGTTTTGAGTCAAGACTAGGTCTAAGTCTGAGACATCTCTTAGTCACTCAACGGATTGAATGTTGAGGGTGGAAGTTGCACTTACCTATATAATATACCTAATTGGTTACTAAGGAACTAAAGAAAATATTAAACTTTAAGAAAGTATTGTTATATTAAAGTTGTTCACTAACTATTATTTTATCGTGTTTGTCAATCTCGTACACCCATGTCCATACTGGGTTGCATCATATGTTAGATAAAATGGTAACGACTTGTCGAAATCACGAAATGATGATATACTTGTACTATCGTACTATCACATACGCATTATCTTGTAGCCAAAATGCATTGCTACAGATGGCTGGGTGCAGTTCATAGTAATTTATATTACAAGATCAGCAGAGTGTTCCTGACATCTAGAAAGAGTTTGCATGTATATCCATAGCACTGCAATAACCGACATGAGTCGTATTTGTCAAAGACACTTCTTGCAACTCTCTGTCATCTGAAAAGCCAAAGGTTAATTGACACTTACTCAGTTCTTGCGTAATGTAGATCCTGAAAAGACAACGGTGCCGCAGTGCAAAAACGTCGCTCAACTTTTCTCGAACCAAAATTTAGTTATTACGAAAAAACCTCCTTAATTTCTTTTTCTTCATCAACATTTTAATATCATCTAGGCACACTGTTAAAAATAACTCAATAGTATTAAAATTGCAAAACTGTGAGCTTTCGCAGAAATAAATTTTCGTGTCCACCTATTGCAATCCTAACTTGCAATTTTTTAATTTTATAGAGTGTAGAGGAGTACGGCTATTGTACCATGATTTACATTTGACGATTTTCAAAATATGTATATTTACGGAACAAAAAATATCGTGATCATACTTTTCTTTTAAATTGCACTCCTGAATCACATGCCGGAGAGTTGTCACGAAAATTTGAGCCGAAACCCATAAAGACATGGAGGTCGACCATTTGAAAATTAAACAAGGTTCTCTTTATTTTTTACTACCACAAAGGTGTCTTTTTGTGAAGGATGATTACAATTTCTTAAGTGTGTGAATTCTCTTTGCCGGCAATGGAGAATCTGGTGAAAAGTTTTTTTAAAATCAGATGATGTTATAAGTTCAAATCGTAAGATTTGTTGGCAGTATTGAAAGATGCCGTGTACTTTAGAGCTATTGCACGAATTGTGGTTAATATATGCAACGTAAAGCGGTAACTTTATGTATACATGTTCGCGTGGTGTCATCAGGAAACGGGACCGAAGGCGTAAAATAAATTCAATAGCCTTTTTTAATCACGAAATGGCATCTTTGAAAAAGCCTCCTGGGCGGATCAAAGTTTTCAGCCGAAGCTGACGTCAAAAGCTTGCTATAAAAGCCAGGCTCACTCTGCCAGGAAAGCATAACTACGCTGAAGTTGAAACAAGTAACACTACCTGAGCAGCACCAAAGAAGAATAAAAGAAGTTGATCAGTCCTAGCTGACCTCAATCATGGGGATTATGAAGTTAATCTGTGTCGCTGTACTCCTGGCGTCGGTAGCTCCATCGCAATCAGCAGGTATGCTATATCTTTAGCGTGACTTTGCTAGTACCCGTTTTCTCGAAAAAAATTAGTTCCCAAGTACGAATAATAAAAACAACAGAACTCATCAGTTTTGAATATAACAATAGAATCGGTATCACCGATGGACTACGATGCGCATGCAAGTCAAGATTATTGCCGTTTACTGAACCTAGCGACTAAAATTCTCCTTCATTCATTCTCTATCTTTAGATATTTCTGTTAAATGTATCCTAACCCATATAACACCCACTGACGACATCATATACAAGTTTACACCCGAAGGGTCAGGATCTACGTTTACCGTTGATGATACTTCGCAAACCGTTGAGTTGGTTAACCCTGCAAAAGCAGTTCTAAAGTTGGTAAAGCGTTTAAGAAATATTGAGTATGGAACTGATAAAACAGCCAGAATCAACGTGATCTTGAAGGAATGGAAAGATGGCATCGTCCGCAACGTCATTAACATTGAGATTGTTGTGCTAAGTGCAGGATTTGCTGATCCTTTTGTGTCGGAGATTCTCGGACAGGTTTCGACATTGGTACATCCAAGCAATATATTCCGCGCAACTTCACTTAAGTATCCAAGTTATAAAAGACTCCACAGCATTCTAATGCAAGGAACCCCAAGATCAAAACGAATTTCGAAAGCTCAATGTAAATTTCAATCTGCTTTCAAGATTCTTGTCAAGAAAGTCCTTGCAAAACTTGCATGTAAGCATTATCTATTATTTCCTGAATTACAGTAAAGAATATTATATGGTATCTCGAAGGTAGACAGAAGATATCGCCTTTATTATATTGTTTTCTGTTTTGAAATCTCTGCTGGCTTTTAGTAAGCTGCATAAAAACACGACCGTATCATTCATATAGGAAATTGGATTAGTCATGATCAGTAATCAATATATATCACTATGTCGATTATAATTATGTAGAATTAGTTTTACTGGCAACCTGATACATACATGAAACGCGATGCAGTAATCTGCATTTGCTCTCCTTGCCAACTTAAATGAAAGAGACATTTTCTTGTTTAGTTCCAGCTGGCGTCTTAATTAAACTTCATGCTGGACCACAGGGAATGTTATCCGCTGAAAAACTTCAACAATTGATTGAAGAAACTGGCTGTATCCTAGAAATTAAGAACGTCGAATGCGGTGAAGAAACAAAGAAGTACCGTACTATTGATGGCACTTGCAATAACGAAGATCAACCGACGAATGGTGCCGCTGAAACTGCATTTATCAGGATTTTGCCAGCACAGTATTTTGACGCAGAAGGCTTGAGTGACCCAGTCGGAGCTACCCCGGACCAACCTAATGCACCGAACGTGCCCAACCCATCTGTGGTCACAGAAGAGTATATTGGGATCCAAAGAAAAACCTGTCCTGACAACCAAGAAGCGCTCACACACATGTTCATGCAATGGGGACAATTTCTTGATCACGATATGACCTTGGCGCCTGAAAGCGAAGCTGGAGAAGTTTGTGCCGATATACTGTAAGTAGAAGTTTTTTTACTGAAGTAAAACCAAGTAAGATCTTTCGAGACAAAAGTATTTTAAGACAAAATCATTAGAACAAATAAAGTCAAATTATTTATTGACCCGAGATTAGAAAAATACATCGTTTTACTAGATGTAGCGGTGATGCTGAAGATTTGGTAGATCAGTGCTCCCCAGTCCTTCCAGCTGCTGGAAGACCCTGCATCAGACTAATTAGATCCGCGGCGAGATGTCCTGTGGATGGTAAAAACCTCAGACCAAGAGAACAGATAAATGTCAATACTGCTTACTTAGACGCTTCCATGGTTTATGGATCTTCAGAAACAGTAGCAAACGCAGTGCGAGATCTAACTAGTAAGTCTCATAATACTTTCTTGAATATAGCTCACAAATAGAAAAACCATGTTTTTATACCCTGAACTGTGTAGTGGATTGGGAGAAATGATCAGTGGGGAATACAAGCTTGAAAAACATGGGATATTTAGCAAATTTTACTGAACCCGTTTAGATGATTATGGCTTACTACTGACGTCTGGTGAAAATCTTTTACCGATTGACAACAGCCAGCTGGGTGAACCGTTGTCGTTGTGCCAAAATCTGGGAGCATGTTTTCTGGCTGGAGATGCTCGAGTCAATGAACAAGCTGCACTAGCTGCAATGCACACAGTTTGGGTTCGTGAGCACAACAGAATTGCGACAGAGCTCAGAGGAATTAATCCACACTGGGATGGAGAAAGAATTTATCAGGAAACTCGAAAAATTCTAGGCGCTATGGTGCAACAAATTACCTACGAAGAGTGGTTGCCGCTTGCAATTGGTAACAGTGCTCTGTCATGTTATCGAGGTTATAGGAAAAAGGTGGATGCAGGAATAAGCAACGCCTTTGCAACAGCTGCCTTCCGTTTAGGCCATAGCTTGATCAGACCTAGGTTCGATTTTCTTAAACCCGATTTCGCGCCATTCCCTTTTTCGCCAGTCCCTCTGAAACTTGCATTTTTCAACAACACGAACACTCAGCAATTCGGCATCGACGGTTGGATGGTAGGCATGATTGGAAATCAGTCTTGTGAAATGGACAACGAAATGGCTATAGGACTTACAGACAACCTTTTCCAACGTGAAGAAAGAATAGGTCTCAACTTAGCAGCGTTAAACATGCAACGTGGTCGTGAACATGGTCTGCCATTTTACAGCGATTTCTTAGCGGAGTGCCAAGCCCGATTTCCAGATTTGTATCCAGTAGATGTCTCACGTGTAACCACCTTCGATCAAATTAAAGAACTTTTTAGACCTCAAGTTTTTGAAAGCATTAAGCAGGTTTACAATAATGACCCTCAGACTGCAGATCTATGGGCAGCCGGCATTGGTGAAACAGAAATAAAATATCGTAGGCGTCGTGGAAGAAGGGGTAGAGGCTGTAGAAGATGCCGAGTTCTAGAACGCCCTATTCTCGGACCTACATTTACCTGCTTGCTCATAGACCAGTTTGAACGACTTCGAGATGGAGACAGATTCTTCTACAGAAACAATAAAGCTTTGGACGAGGATCGAAACCGCAACAGAGAAAAGCTTCAAGCTATCAAGAAAGTGACCCTATCAAGCATAATATGTAATAATGTCAACATCGTTAGCATACCACTCAGAGCATTCGTGGACGGCCATAGATACGCCTGCACTCATCCATCAAACCAACCTATAGATTTGGCACCTTGGAAAGGTGAGGTTACTAATAGACATACATGCTTTGTTCTCTTCAGACCAATGAACGTTTCTCAATTGTACAAGCGGTGCTGGTGCTGTATGCCTATCATTAATTATTATTGTTTTTCTTGCATGTAGATGACGTTACAAGTTGCGACGAAAACCCTTGCCTTAATGGTGGTACCTGCCGTACAGTTCACTATGGCAAAGAGACCATGACATGCGAATGCAAACAAGGATTCAGAGGAAAATACTGTCAAAAAAAGAGTAAGTTTCAATCCCTTATCCAGTCTGACTGCACGTCCCACAATGAGCTCAAGTTTCCCATTAGAGTATAAACTGAATTTAACTTAAGTGACTGCTCAGTGACCATGGGGGGACACTAGACGGATGAGGCATGTCAGTCAAGTTGTGCTGCGTACTTCAACCCACAGAACTTCTGTTAAGTAGCACTTTCAGTTCCTTCCTGATATTTGCTTATTACATCGCCTGTTTATTTGCCGTTGACAAGTACTCTCTTCAATTTTTCCTCCATTTTTTTCCCTCTAGTCTAAATGAGTTTGACGTTCAACTTGGAATCAAGCTATATGTTACTATCTACCGGTGTCCGGTGACGTTTTCAATCTTGTAATAATGTAATAGTACTGTTTATAAAAGTAGTTACACTACATGGAGATTGGCTAGGAATCTTCGAGACTGGGTCTCTTTCAGTGAGTTAGACCTATTTCAGAACGGTTACATTTGTTACTTGTCTTTGTACAGGCAGTGTTTCAAACTTATTTATATTTAATGAGATTCTTGTAGTTTTGCAAGGCGAAAACAACAATATGAATATTAGTTTGAGGGTACACCACGTCTATTTATTATTGCAAAGCTTTCGGTCTGAAGTATTCTGTTGCGCTGATGAAGGTCTGGGTTAACGGAGTGAAAGCTTTGCAATAGTGAATATACGTGGTATACCCTCAAACTAATACTCATATTCCTGACAAAATATTTGTAATTAAACTTTGTACAGTAGTTCTGTAGTTTTAAGATTCAATAAATTCAAATAATACCAATCTAACAGTTCACCGTTGTGAGAACTAAGCACAATATTGTCAATAACAACAATAGCGATAAACGCACTTGTCTATTTTCCTAATACACGCGGTGTTTTCAACAACGTAGCTACAAGGAAATCTGATAGCACGTGCACGAATACGAATTTCGCTCTGCGGCAAGAATATAGCCTACGCGTAGACTAGCAAGAATGCGACTATGAGACTTTTACTTTCCTACATATTTTAAACAGGATTTTCAACTTCTTCTCAATCGAATAACTGTTTCAGAGAAATAATATTTTAAAAACAAGACGAAACAGTGGTTGCTTGATTCTGAAAGAAAAACTCGTAGTCGCATATAATACACGGTGTACAGGTAGCTAAATCGCTGCCACGCTTCATGTCATGGCAATGAGAAAGTTTAAGCTTTCCGTTTGACGAGAACCGTCAAACGATACGCGAGGAAAAACTTGCCCCTAAAAAGACAGTAAGGGGAAGATAAAGCAGTGGTGTTGGCACAGAAGTGCATGAGAATAAAACTGTGTGATATAAAGTGTAAAGTGTACAAAGATAAGGAGCGAAAAACTCTGCCAAGAAAAAACGACTCAGCCTGGCGTATCTCATAGCTTTTACACATGAAGCATAAACTCCTATCATGGAACAACGTCTGACAGCGAGCGCTGTATCTTAAGAATTATATACACCGGAGATCACTCCAGTGTGTGAGAAGAATGTTACTTTTTTGACTTGATTATATTGAAGAATTTCGATTTTTTCCCCGTTGAAGGACTTCTTATTCCTTCTAAATGTGGACTTTCTTTAGTTTGTGTCTGTGAAAGTAGACTTCCTTCATTTTTCTTATCTACACGTGGGCTTCCTCGAGGTCTTGGCGGTTCTATATATCCGAGAGATGAAGCGAGCCGTTTCCAGAAAATATCCTGCTCAATCGGATCTTGGTAATTTAGATAATATATAGGTTCTAAAATTTTAGGAATCTTGCAAGGTTTGTACAACACTGGAATCACTCGGCGTTCATTATAATCTGAAAAACAAAATTAGACTGACATTACAATACTGCAAAACATAGGTCCAGCTCTTCTAGCGAATTTGATAACTTTTTCTAAACGTTTACACTATACCGTATTATTGCGCTATAGCTACGGCTATGCATTCACCTGGCGATAAATTCAGAGCAATTCGAACTTGAAAACCAGCATTAGAAGAATTTGTAAAATTTGGCGACATCACTGCGACCAGATGTTTGCATCGATGTTCAATAATCTTGGCTGCCTGATCAAGTCTACAATTTCCAGGCACATAATCACGATAGTCGATGCAAATTTTGCGATAGTAGGGCGCAGCTTCCAACTTTGTCAGAATTTCATTCGCAAAGCTCCGGTCTTCCTTTGCGTAGCAAATAAATCCATCAAAAATCTCGTCCGAGACTAAACAAATAATTTTTAAAAATACGCACAAATATACTATAGAATAGTTGACAGCAACCTACAGGCATAATTGAAGATATTCAGCAATGAACAGACCAGCAAGGTACCGATCATTTGTGGTATGCAATCAGAACCAGCTCTGAATTGGCAGCACTCCAATGATTTTTATACTGTACTTAATACAGTACAAAACTGAGGGTTCTTGTCTCTATCAGGGACTGCCACTCACTATCTACAAGTATATCATCAAGCAGGTAGGTGGCAATTAGTGACAGAGATTATTACCTGTCAAACGTTCCAATTCAATTGGTAGTCTACCAACAGCAGGACTTTGCTGACAATCTTCAAAGACTGAAATGAATTTGTCAAAGAATAAATTCAGCATGGCAAAGAAAACCTAAAACTTTTGTCAGGGCTATTCTATTAAGGAAACATGGAAGTACTGGGATGATGTTGAGACACCAAAAATTTACAAGCACCAAAGCTCGCACAATTATATAACGATATTATACTTCTCCAAAGTTTACGTTTTTGTTTGTTGAGACATTACCTCTCTTTTTTCTCTCTTCATGTTCTGAAGGAGTAGGTGTTTCATCTATTACACATAATCATGACATACAATTCAATACCTCATACATCACATGGGATAAAATTAACAAATACAAAGTAAGGAACAGGCATTAAACAGAGCTCTCTCTATTATGACTAAACTCTGTGGCACAAAAAGAAAATTTAAGCACACAATTCCATTTTGATACTTAACAATAGGAGACCTTGCTGACCAGGTTAGTCTTGGGGTGTGTTGCACTTTAATTAGTAAGCAACTGAAGATACAGGTAACAAGCCAAACTAAACTACCCAATAAGATGCAACAAACTCTAAGGCTAGTAATTATTTGGCCTTCTACAGAAAAAAAATTGAGTGCACTGAGGCATGTTGGGTATGTTCCACTTTAATGCATATAAGGGCATACTTATGAATGGCTGAAGATCTTCAATTGCATCAAATCTCTCCAGTTCATTTAAAAATGATAGCAATTTATCAACTGTTGCATCAGTACTTCTTTCCCATTGACGGATAACAGATTCCACTGGATCTACATCATATTCAAGATTCAAAACTTCTTCATATGAAAATCCCATCAAACCAGCCAGACTTTTCCAATCATGGCCTAGAGAGTTAGGTCTGAGTAATCTGGAGAGACACTGGTGAGCAGCAATGTTCATATGAATGACCATTTTTGTATCACTTTTCTCCTTGACAGGCTTTTCAGGCTTAAACTCTTCACTTGCATGATTCATCGCCATGACCAGAGCTCTGACACTAGATTGTTCCGTATGTTTCAACTTATACGTAACTAAAAGGCATATTTAACACCTGTATGCAGGTCAGATGTTTCAACTCTTGCTTCATTAGAGAGCTAAAGCTTCAACTGTTAAAACCAAATTATCAGCATCACACATGTCAAATTCTGACTCAATGGATGGCATTTTGTAGTTTTTTAAGATAAAAAAATGCAAGGCAGCATAGTCATCTAAAACTTCTGTTGGTAGTCAATGCATCTAATGACAGTACAACTTACTGACCCCATTCAATGGCAATGTTTTCCAGTGCACGATACGATATAGATTTTACTCACTAGATTGAGCCAGTGAGAATCCCACCACATTATCACGAGTTAAGCAGCTCTTAACGACTAAGAAATTGTAAATTGTCTGCTGAGAAAGAGTAGATTGACTCTTTGACTTCTTGACAAACAATATGAATTCCAGTGCCTTTCATTTCTTCAGTCAGTCACGGTATGCAGGTCAACAACGCAAGTGACATTACGTTGTATGCGTATGGAAAGAGCTTTTAGTATTAGGTATATCGTATCGTACTTGAATACTGTTGCCTTATCCAAACATGACTAAGTGCATATTTAGCATTCTTCCCCGTACAGATGTCGATCGGTTCATATTTTTTGCGAACGTGCTCGGTATTCATGTGTTTGAATAGCGTGAAATCTCTTGATACAAGAACTTAAACATGAAGCAATTTCGATACAGTTTATGGTCAAACATTTACATAGCTAGAGAAAAGAATATATGAGTATATTCATCTTTAATACCTTTTCTAGAACAATACGTGATCAGTTTTTCCTTACCATTCTACTCCAACAAAACCTATGACAGCTTTCAAAAGAACCTGAATTTTATGAATGATGAACAATATAATATCTCATGTAAATTTCTATTTTTACTTCAAACCGTTGAAAACGTTACAAGTCACAACTATCCCGGAACTTCCCCACTTCCCCTAAATCTTCCACTTTATCACAGTGGATTCCCGTTTGATAATATTCATCAAGTTGAACACGACCACTTGTTTACCATATCACCATATGTTCATTACTCTCACATATTGATCATTTTTTTGTTCTTATTTCTAACAAATTGTAAAGCGTTATTTACACGTGCCTTGTATCGTCGCGCTGCAGTAAAGCGCACATTCACCCGCTCATTTCAAATTACAGTTTTATTGAGGAAAGTGCGACTTATTAGTATTCGATTTATAAGTCTGGAAATACTTGTTCTGTACTTTTTGAGCCAAATCAAGTTCTCCAAACTCCTTTAAAGCAGAAACTAGATCTTCTCTCGTTCCCATCCTTCTTTGATAGTCGTTCAACATTACAGTTGCTTTCATTGAGCTATCATGATAAGTATAGTTTTGTGTAATGTTTGCTATTTCTTTATCGTCAAATTTTCCAGACGCCAAAGCAATCTTTTCCCATTTATCCGGTATTCTGCTTCCAATCCGAACAGTTTCTGGAGAAGTTAATCGTGCATGATTTGATTGCTCGTTTCTGCTAATCTTCGGATGCATAAGACGAACGAGATCTATGAAAATGAACAAAGAAATTTTAGTTGAATTCTATAATCTCTTTCATTTATTTCATACTCAGTAAAATGAGTGAAAACTATGTGCAATAAGCAGTTTAGGCTTGGCTTTCACTTTAAGTAGTAAGTTCTCGATAATCATAAATGGAATTTTTATATTTCACATGTGTTCTCATTTTGTTTGTGCTATCAAAACTTTCAAAATAGGTTACCTCCTTTGAGGTGATCCAAAATAATATTTATAAACACTCCTTTGTTCGCTAGTTCTTTCCCCGATGACGTCACCACACCACCTGACTTGTGCAGTGCCAAGACACGGTAGTCTTCATTATGGACGTAAAAAACAGGAGATCCAGAGGAACCAGCAGAAGTAGCCGCATCATAGAGGATGAATTTTTCTTGAATTTCACGAACATTTCCTGTGCTGAATCGTTTTGCTTTGCCATGAGGATGTTGAGCAATATGGACCTTCCTGACATTATAAATTTCATTTTGAGGAACATGGTGTAATTGCAGAGGAAGAATGCCCAAACTTGTTTGCAGAGATTGAACATCTTCTCGATTTAAACCAACCAATGCATAGTCATATTCCTAAAGTTATACAACAAATTCTTATTCCTTTTAGCATTTGTAAGTTTCGTATTACACATTCCAATCGGAGACAAAGCTAACTGAGGTACAGATTGGACAAAGAAGCGATGTGGGAAATGCCTGAAAATCATAATATTGTCAGAGCTTGGTTCAAACCATAAAGGTGATGGAAAAAGCCCTTCGGCTTAAGGCCGACACACACCGGACGCGATTCGGCAACGCGACGCGATTTTTCAAATT
>JAODVQ020047111.1:0-19362 GCA_025400075.2 Phenganax stokvisi
TCGTAGCAACCAACTTAGAGACAGTCAGCAAGTTTCCTTCGTGCACGAATCGCTCTCTCTTTTACGGAAGCCGAAAGCGACATGCGCGTTTACCGATCACTGTTCGCATGTACAAGCATGGCTAAAGCAGAAATTCGCGTTCCCGATCACAGTTACAACTCTTTCCTGTACGCTACCGACCCATTGTCGGTTTGATTGTCGTCGGTTTGATTGTCAACTCGTTTTTTCATCATATTTTACGTATAGCCAACTGACAGGGATTGAGTAAATTTGTTGTGCACTTATTTTGCTTTGATGTTTCTACGCTAATCTCATGGCGTTGCTTGCGCAATCGCACATATTTAATTATTGCACTAATACGTCAGGTGACTCGATTGTAGTCAGGTGTCGCCGACCGGTTCGGCGAGGCCTGACTATCTCGACTAAACTCTCGCAGCCGCTAGCTAGTCTAGCTGCTAGAAGCGCTAGCTATGTATATATAACAATTCAATAACAAGCTATTATAAGGCGTCTTCCTATCTTGCTTGTAACGTCTTATAGACCTGATTATGATAGCCAAGCACAATATCAAAGATTAGGAGCACCGTGGACCTGCTCAGCTAAAAATTGCCGTGATTTCACTGCTCTTGGGGGACTGGTTATTAGATATGTGGGGGTAGCGTAGCCTAAGGATTCTCATAACCTTTCGTAGCCCTGGCTTTCGCCGAGGAAGAGGGCCGTAGCCTGGAGATTCTCATAACTTACTCATAGCCTTGCTTTCGCCGAAAGAGGGCGTGGCTACGCCGACAAAACATTGATCAAAACGCCAGTTTCTGCTTTCGCGATGCTTCCGAATGCGAACAGTGGTCGGTAAACGCGCATGTCGCTTTCGGCTTCCGTACTCTTTTCATGGACGAATCGAGGTCGAACGGCCATCTTCCCGAATCGATCACGGCGCTCGATCACGATTCGTTATGCCCCGCCCCACCGTTATCGATTCGTTACGCGCAACGTCCCTGATTCGATCACGAAGGGCATTCGGGCCCGAATCAGTCTCGAATACTTTTGGCTGTGTATGACCTAGCTATTATAGATATATTTACCAAGTTGGCGCGCGGGCGGGAATGAAAATCGCTACGTTTTTAAAATGCGCATGCGCATTTAAGTTCGAAGGTCAATATTGTGTTTGCGCTCGCGAGGGAAACGAGTGAGTCAGCCCTTAGTGTTCCTTTAGTGAAGAAGAGGGTTTAGCTATTTTAGCCGTCTGAGACGAGATAAAATGCTCTCCTGCGGCTGCTACTGCTGTCGAAAGCCGCGCTATAAGCGGCTGGTTGACGCTTTGTATCCGGAGGACCCCCAGGATACCACACCAGTCGCCGCTCATCTTGACAAACTCCTCTATTTCGCTCGGTCTTCTCCCGAGCATCTGGACCGCGTGGGAGACTACCTTGCCGCTCGACTGCGCCGCAGTCTCACTAGAGATCGCAGAGGGTATGAAACCGAGCCTTCTCACGTGTCCATTTAATACACCCACTTTTTCTCTATGACATGTCAACCTCTAGTCACGTATGTGTGTCACTGAAGATCATAGAGAAGTTACTGACTGAATGTGATTCGGAGAGACTGCAGCTCATCACTGACAGCTATCTCACAATGCTACACTCCATGTTAGAATCACCAGACCCTGATTTTCAAATCATGGCCACTGACTCTGTGAGCAGAATAATATAATATCAACTCAATTCTCTTCCTGTGATGTTGGTTTGTTTAGTTTGTGATGTTCTCGGAGAGAGAGGAACAAACCACACCCTATCACAGACAGTATGATTTCTTCATACATCGATTTGCCTCAATGTCATTGGTCAGAACATCAGAGACAGCTCATTCCTACATTCAGTAAGTTCTGGAAGACCTGTACATACTAAGTCTAATGTAGCAAATGCTGTGTAACTAAAAAAAATTTTGTGGAAAAAAATTCACGTAATGAGCATGTAACAGTGCTTTGAGCACAAAAAATATTTTTGAGCTGTGGTTATAAAATATTATCACGCAAATTCCATTAAAATGTCTCTAAAACTTGGCAAATTTGAAAAAAGTGTGATGGTTATAGAGTAAATATGCAGGAGGTAGTGGATTAATTATTAACCTCTTCCTCACCTCATATTGTGTTTAGAATCAGAAAGGCAGGACTACGAGGTCTTGGAGGAGTGATAAAGAAAACAGAAGGAGATGAGAGTCTTCAGCTCAATATCTGGACCCCCGACGATCTGAACAAAATCATTCCTCCATTTCTCTTCAATCTTCAGCCGGGTGTGGCTGGTGATTGGAGGGCGGAGCAAAGGGCGGAGTCTCAAGAGGATAGCCTCGGTAGTCTAGCAGAGAATGGATTGAAATCAATAGTTACATCTGCTGGTCTGGCTCATATAGACTCTGTTTTTATTCCTGTACTTGAGTGAGTGGAACTAACACCAACTGTGATATATGCATTATGTCATGATGATGTCATTGTTTATTATCAGACATTTTGATTTGAACCACATATGGACAGAGAAGAAAGAGTTTGGAATTGATATATTCATCACCATTATTAACACCATGCAGGTCAGTGGATCATGTGATCCAGATGTAGAGTCATGTGATTGTCATGTGATCCAACAGAAGCAGTATAGGTATAAGGCAATACAAGCTCTAGTAGGACATTTGGATAAGAAGGTGGAGGAATCTTGTCTTCTCAAGCAAGGCATTCTCGACACACTCTCTCGGAGTGTCTCTGTCGCAGCTGATGGATCTCTTGGTATTGACCACACCCACTTATTGTTTACTTCATGACACACCTACTTATGTTTGGCCATTCCCACTTTCTATTGTTCTATAAGTGTCTGTATTGTATAGTTGCCAACTACTGGTAGAAATGGTGCCAAGTCTCTCGCTATGTTATTGGCAGGTCCATCAGTTCTGGATGTGTTTAGAACATTAGTCAGACATCTTCGTATATCTATTGAGGATTGCAGTTCATCTGTTGAGGCCTCTACCAATAGTGCTTTTCAGGTACTCATAACTCTCCTATCTCTTCTGTTTTTCTTCACTTGGTCAATGAAACCCAGACATACCATGCACAGTTCAATAGTAATATACAGTACCACTTTAGAGGCTAGGAATTGAGCAAACTGTGTTTTCTCTCTCTCTGCTCTGACAGCTTTGAACCAGATTAATTGTCCTATATAGCAGGGTATCCATTCTGGAGGGTTTACAAATGTATTGTATCCATTGGTAGTAAGTTGGGACACAGAAATTTGTCCACTATATCAAGATGTCCATTAGCAAGGTTTCACTGTATATCATACTCCTCAGGACTCTCTAACACGGACAATGGGAGAGTTTGCAGGAGTACTGCCCGACTACCACAAACCTGATATTATGACTCTCATTACGTCATACATGGATACTGGTGGGGGCGGAGCCAACAGATCTTCTTTGAAAAGACAAAAATCTTGTTCTTCAAAGTAAACATTATTCGTTTCACTTTCAGGAACTCCTTATAAACCACTGTTTTTAATTTCAATGTTTTCTCTCTCTCTCTCTCTCTCTCTCTCTCTCTCTCTCTCTCTCTCTCTCTGACCCAGTGCGGTGTTAAGAGTGTCATTAGTGAAATCAATGAGGTCAATAGCTGAGAGATATCGTCACGATGTGCTGGAAACTGCATTGCCTGAGGCTCTCTTTGCGTCACTAGTAGAGTTATTACTAGTGACTCAATATGGTAAGAGAAGGAGGGAGTGAAGGAGGAGGAAACTAGTGAAAGTTGATTTTTTTCCTGCCCCTGCAGAGAGTCAACTGGATGTTTGTCTGCTATGGCATCAATTGATTGATCATCATAATAACAAGTCTAACATACCACTACATACGTATGTTACACTCTGATCACATGACTGTCACATGACTGGTGTCACACACAATAGGAGGTGGGAGAATCTGGCATCATGTGATCTCTCTCTCGGACGTGTTTCACAACATTTCGTTAACCAAACCAGAGGTTCACTGTATTCAGGTCTCTCATTTCTTGCTATCCATCTATCAACTGAGAGAGAGACAATTCTAGCATTCTATCAACTTCTTGCTCTCCTGGCTTTGGAGTTTGCTCAGGTAGGTACTGTGTGGAACCTTGTTAAAGTGAACTTCAGGGAACCAGTTAAAAGTGCTCAGACTAGCAGATTCGTTTAAATGGTAGCAATTTTATAAAGTATGCTTAAAGCAGGGAATTCAAAGTTAATATGGTGTTTCATAGTAACAGTGTTCACTTTAACAAAGTTCCACTGTAGGAAGAGATTAAGAATGGACACATTATATTTTCTGATTTCAAACTACAGCTAGGTGTATCTGATATGATTCAATTGGCTAATAAACTACAAGACTCAGCTCTTGATGTAACCAGTCAACTCTCTACTACTCATCGAATTACTCTTCACTCCATTGCCGCTGGGCTACTTAATCTCATATCACACATTTCCAATCTCCCAGCACTGAGGGAACACGTGTCTGAGGTGATTGAGAGACGCAGAGAAATTGCTCCCTCCTTATTGCCTGACACACTATTTGAAGAGAGAGGAGGAGGAGGAGGAGGAGGAGGGAGAGAGCAGGAGGAGGAAGTGGTGGAGTCACCTGCTAATGAACTATTGTTCAAGTTAAGAGAATTAGGATTTGTTCGTCAGAGTCCAGAACCTGGTCTTGATCCAACCATGAGAAGAGGTTAACAGATCAATCATAATTAATCTCTCCCTCTCAATATATCTCTGTTCTATAGCTCAATTGATGAGAGAGAGTTCAACTATGTCAAATGATTTCCTACCTCATGCTTCTCTCTCACTAGACTATGGTTCTGATTCTCCTGTTAGTCATTTTTCTTATCATCATCATTTTATCACTTCTCTCTCTCTCTCCCCCCTCCTGTTATTAGCTTGGTAATGAACAAATCAATTTCAACAGTTTCAAGAAAGGTTAGTCTGGAACTACATATGATATCAAACTTGTGTTTTCATGTTGAAAATGATGTGAATTATTAGAGTCAGCATTTGACGAGTCACCGACCACAGAGATGAGAGAGAGATTAGGATCTTCTTTAACTTATGAACAACAAGTTGGTCTCTCGTCAAAACAGGTCCGACATACAATATAATTATTATTGTAAACAATATTTCACTTGTTTGTTTGTTGTTTTTGTTTACGGTCTGTGTTTACAGGAAACTGGATTTGGTGGAATAGCTCATTTGGTTCAATCAACGAGGTAATCCCTCTACTCAAATCTACTGATATAACCTCATTATTCCATTCCTCTGCAGTAAGCCAGTGACGGAACCATCAACTAATCTTAGAATAGCTTCAGCCTATGACATGGAACTACCTTCTCTCAACTAAATCCTCCTCCTCCTCTACAATACAGCCGAATTTTATTTTTATTGAGTGTATACCATCAGAAATTTTTGTTGAGTGCAAAAATAATTATAAATATGCGCGCGCCGAAAATCGCAGTGTGTGCGCGTGCGTGAAGTTCGAGCAGAAATGGAGGAGGAGCAGCTGAAACAACAACCTGTTTTAGTTATCGTTCTGTGTGGAAAAAGAAAGTCAGGGAAGGATTATGTGGCAGAGAGACTAGAGAAAATGTGAGTTTTTACGCTACTACTCTAGTTATAGTGCCATCAACGAGTGCGCGGCGGTGTATTGGCCGTAGCATTGAGGGATCACGTGATGCAGGTTAGGTGACGATCTTGCAGTGCTGCGTCTCTCGAAACCGCTGAAGGAACAATACGCCATTGTATGTATTTATAGCGGAGTTTAGGGTGCCTCACGTGATGTCACGTGCCTAGGAGCACAATCTGGATGCGGAACGTCTCCTGGACTCCTCCAGCTATAAGGAACAGTATAGGAAAGATATGATTAGATGGGGGGAGGAGAGGAGAGACCGAGACCCCGCCTACTTCTGTCATCTAGCTACAAAGGGTGCAGACAGACAGGTGTGGTTGGTTTGTGATGCACGACGTCCTACTGACATGGACTATTTCACCTCTTGTTATCCAACTCTTACCGTGAGTACTTCAGAACAGTTCATTCAGGACACAGTTTTGTCTGTTCAGGACAACTCCAACTATTTAGGACACATTTTCATTTGTTCAGGACACTCGGTAATAGATTTTAACCTGTACCGACACCTTGAACAAAGTTCTACAATAGTAACTAGAAACTTTGTTCATATGGTACTGCTCTGAAGCTCACCATGTGTGATTGGTATAGGTGAAGGTGTGTGCTAGTGAGGAGGTGAGGAAGAGGAGAGGGTGGGTGTGGAAGAGTGGAGTTGATGATGCTCCTTCTGAGTGTGCTCTTGATAACTACACCTGTCAGCTGTTGCTAAGCAACGACGGTGATGAAGCCATGCTATCACAACAATTGGAAGAGATTAGAGACTTAACTCTTAGAAAACTAAACTCTTCGTAAAAATATACACTTTTATTTCTAAAAAGTTTTTTCTTTGTTGTACTCTTCTGCTATATTATATGAGGTTGGTTGCTAGGGGTTACAGGTATGGAATGTGACATCGCTACTGCGGTCAGCCTGTGCAAGGTCTCGTTCCAGAGGTCCAGTACTGCTTGTGGACACATACACGTCTCTCATACAGCCTTTGAAACTGCTGCCATCTGCCACTTGTCCACTCAGCACTGTAGGCCTCAATAGACCTGGATCTGTATAACATGTCACATAGATCTAGAATTAATGATTACATCATTGGATTTACCTGGGACTCCACCCACATAGAAAGCGTCATTGATATCAAGTGAAACAAAGTTAACAATATCGGAGCTCCCATGTACTGGTTGAGCCTCATCTACAGAGAGGGTTCCTTGGAATGTATCCTTGACAACGGTTGCCGAGTGCCACTCTCCATCACAGATCAGAGAGGGAGGGAGATACTCGATGGCCGTCACACCAGGTCCATTATCAAATACAAACCTCACCTTCACAGAGATGAAGAAAAGATTGTTTTAGTCAAGAGAGTTTAAGGAGAAGAAAGACTCTAATGTACCAAGCCATCAACAATCTCCAGTGCCATATGATCAGGTTGGTGAGAACTGGCAGTGTAGAACAGAAGACCAGTACAGCTGGTTGTTCTGAACTGCAATGATACAGAGGCCTGTGTTCCTCCTCTAACTTCTTCCACTACAAGGAGAGATATGGTGGGTCAGTTCACAATTTAACACACGACACTTAGAATTCAGTTTTATATTTATAATTATTTGCGACACAGTGCAAAATGACAATACTTTATTCTATTCCTTTTTGCATTGCCGCTAGAAATATTTGTGAATCCAACTTTACGATTTTTACCACTGCCATCAGAGTGACTTCGGGCCAAGGGGGCCACACTCTTACTAATCTGTAACTCTTTAGAAGAGATAATCAGTAACTTACGGAGCTCTATGTATCCAGAACCATGGAATGTTGCCAGATTGGTGTATATATCAAGACATGGTTCAACACCCTGGCTAGCCTCTGGTGAACTCAGATTCAAAAAGACAGAATTGATAGACAAGGCCAGTAGACAACCTCTGATACTAGGAGGAATCTATAAGTAGGAGAAGAAGAATATGGAGATAGTGAGTGAGTACAAAGACCATGTACCTCTTCTCCCAGTGTTCTGAATTGAATGAGATTAGTAGGAGGAAGAATTGTTGGTGTACCCCCCACAAAGATCATACCCATATCAATATTGAGCAATGTAAAGTTACCAGGACTAACTCCTGATATAATTTCTCTCCCATTGTCTATCGTCATGGTTCCTTCTCGACCGATTCTTAGAAATGAAATCTACATGAATAGAGGTCAAAGGTGAAAGATCAAAAGGTCAACGGTACTCACAGAGTGTTCTAATCCATCATGGTAGGTGTGGTTTGAGGTGAGAATTACACGACCTGTTCCAAGATTGTAGGTGGAAATGAGTTGGCCTCTAATTAGCTCCAGGGCCAGGAAATCAATATTTCCTTGGGCATAGAATAGCATAGCATTAGAGGAACTAGTCTGAAAGGTCAGTGTGATGAGATTACTGTGAGTGAGGGAAGAGGAGAATAATTAGTGTAGTCTGCTATAGTCTCATAGAGCACACCTAGCTGAAATCTCTCCCGGAGTTATGGAGAAAGCAAGAAAACTGCCTTCTTGTCCGTTCAGCCCTACACTAATGTTGGGGTTGGTTGATGGAGGTGGAGGTAGAGGAGGAGGAGGTGGAGGAGGGAGAGGTGTCATCATGGGAACAGCCGCAGGTCTACAGCCATAGAGTGTCACTCCATGTAGTGAGATAGACTGTGAGAAATCAACCATCCTATGGCAGAGAAAGATGGTCATTTTGAGTTTCAGAAGCAGTGGTTAGACTGACTCTTGATTAAGTAGGAGTTGTCTGATGCAGCCTCTGAACATCTCTGTAGTAGGAAGTCCAGTGGGTGGAGTTGCCCCACCCACCATTACATCACTTCCTGTCTGCAATGGGTTTGGCCCAGTGAAAGGTGTTGTTGAGGTACTCTCATCTACAGTGAGACTGATATTTTCATTCCCCAGTTCCAGTACTACATTATGCCATGCATCATCATTCAGGCCATCCTGAATTGAATACAGGACTGTCCCAGAAATATCTATTCTTATCTTGGTGTGATACAAGCTGATTGCAACTGCAGAATTCTGTCAAAAAACCTTCAAGTTATGAAAACAACAACCAAAACAAACCTCATTGTTAATATGAAGGAGAAGAGAGACAAGTTGTGTGGAATGAAATTGAAAAGATATCTGATAAACATCCTCTGTTGTCGGATGGAGTACAGCCCCGCCTTCTCCGTTGAACCTTGCACCCTGGACTACATCGGCAGGACAACCAGAGAATGATACACGATGATGAGATGGAGAGGAATCCAAGTGAACTTGTTCTCCTGAAACATTGAGACCTGTCACACATCCAGCCACTGATATCTCTGAACTATAGGTCAATACAGAGAGAGTAAGGTGTGGTTAGTTTCCTTCTATCCTGACCTTCCAATGGATTGTTGAAGTTCTGAAGGAAGTCCACCAATATACAGTTGCTGGGAAGAAGGAGAAAATGGTGCCATGGAGATTGCTGAACTGGCATTCACTTCCTCCGTCGAATCGACCAATAGGAATGCAGTATTAGACTGAACTTCAACCTCCATGAGATGCCATTCTCCGTCGTTGACCACGCCCATTGTTTGTGCTGTTGCCATGGTGAGGAGGTCTCTGGAAAACTGGAGACTCAATTGTCCGTTATTAACCTCAACTGCCAGTCTCTGCAAATTACATGATGCTCACATGATCATCATGTGACACTATCAAGAGCTCACCTGAGCCATATCTTCACTGAGCAAGACTACCAATAACCCATCAGATGAAAATGTACGAAATTCCATCGCTATAGAGACCGAGGAAGCTCCTTCAATTTGAGAATTAACGACTTGCACAAAACTGCCTCCTCCCATTAACCAGGCTCCTGGCTCTAGTCTCCTAGCAACCTCAGCAGGTGGCCTGAAATTAAAAAGTAAATAAAAATTGTAAAATTCAAATATTTTACAAGAAAGTACCTGGGTCCACAGAGCTGTATGTCATTAGTGGTTTGAGGGAGGAGAAGAGGTAGAGGATTATTATTGATCACTACACGATCTAGACAGCCTGAGTAACCCATGGCAACCACTTCAGGAGAACCACCAAGATATAAAGTATTGTTTAGTGGGGGTGTGAGGGTGTGATTAGTTGAGGAGGATGTGACTGATGTGGAATAAGCCACACCACCTTGGAGCAGTGAGACAGACAGCTGACTCCTCTGTTCCTCTCTAGTCAAAGGAAGAGCAGTTGACACTCCATTAAAACTCTAACCCTACATTATATATTATACACACCTGCTAACAAAAAGCTGGTACCACCTATCTTCTTGTATCACTCCTGTATCCGTAGCAACAAGCTCCACCTCCTCAGACCCTCCTAAATGAGTACCAAAAACAAGACTCCCATTGTTCAGACTGAGAGTGTAGGAAGAATGACTTCCTTCCCCGGCAGGTCCATGGAACATGATACCACTAGTCTCAGAAGGGTTAAAAACCAATGATATTCTTGCATCATTGTTAGAGGTCACTAATCCTTCATTACTATATCCTATACTGGAGTTGCCATGGAAACGGAGAGCTACGTCAATCTAAGAAATGGACAGTAGAAACTTAAATAGTACAGTATTTGAAATAGATACCATGGCAGCAGCTTGTCTAGCTGCAGCTAAGTCCTCCCTCAGAGCTACAAGATCTGAAGCAAGGCCACTCAGTTCTCTATCATTTCCATCTCTCTCAGTCTCTCCCATTACCAGCTGCCTTCTTCTAGTATCCAGTTCCTCTCTCGTAGCTATGGAAACACACAGTCCTGGAGATCTGATATATGTAATTGAAGGAGCTTACTCGTCAGTGTTGCATTGGTAGTTGCTAAGAGAGCTTCAGATATGACATAGTTTGTTGTGGTCTGATTTAATGTTGCTATGGCAACAGATGTGTTGCTATGGAGACCAGAAAGACGATCAGAAACAATGTAGTGAGCATTGGAGGCTGTTTGTAAAGAATTCTGGGCATGCAGGGAGGCTGATGAAACCGTAAGAGATGTCTCGGCTGCAGAGAAGAAGAAAGTGAAGAAGGCAGTTTAAAAGATATGCTAAAATACCTGTCAGTTTGGCTAGTTCAGTGACTGCCTGGTGTAGCTCATCCACTAATACTTCAGCCGTCATTGATTGTTTCTGAGCTTCTTCTACCTCAATCTTTACCATTTTTACTTCTTCAACCAAATCTGTAATATGTTTTGATCAGAAATTTTCACAACCCTAATTCTATACCTAATGTTAGGTTCAGCTTGGTCTCAGCCTCTCTGAGAAGATATTTCGCTGTTTCAAGAATTTGCTCTGTCTCACGATGCAATTGTTCTTGTTCCATTCCTCTATCATCCATCTCTTCCAAGACTGCTCTGGTCTCCATGGCAATTGCTACAGCCTCTTCTATGGCTTCAATGGCAGAAGTGTAATTGAGTATTGCTTCCACAGCTAGCCCTCCTTCTTCGAGACTATCTGACAAGAGGCTGTGGGAGAGAGAAAGATAACCATTGCACTTGTGCCTAGGCTATGTAGGCACAGTAGGCATGAAAACATATAGAGATATGAAGTAAGAGAAGAAATCACCTGCAAAGTGTTTCAGCTTGCTCCAGGAGAGATGAGCTGTAATTTACTGTACTCCTGACCACACCCTCACACACCTCAATAGCCACACCTACTTCTTCAACTTGCTTCTCCAAATCTGAGACCTGACTGATCAAGGTATCCATTCCCAGTTCCATTCCAGATCCTGATTCCATTCCATCAACCTCAGGGGTTAAAAGACCATCATTGGAACCAGAACCAGACATATGGAAAGTTTCTGTTCCAATCCAGGAGCTCACATGATCCACAGCCTCACAGATACCAGTAATGTTAGTAGAGACAGTTATATTTTCAGAGAATTCAATTTCATTTCCTGCTCTGTTGATGACATCATCAATTTCCTCAATGTCATGTGACAACCCTGAAATTATGGCCATAGACTCTTCAAATGATCTTTGAACCTCTTGGAATTCTGCTTGTCTAGTCTCAAATGAAGATGACATCATAGCGACGTCATTGTTAATTTCTTCCAATTGACCAATCAGATTGTCTGCCTCATAATTTAGGCTCTCGGAGAGGCTTTCAGTGTTGGCTGCTTGATCTGTAATCTGATTAGCTCGTTCCAATTCATTTTCCAATGTGATTACATCATCTGAAAAACTGTTAGAATCATGATGTTGCGCAATATCAATGATGTCATCCGAAATCTCTCCGGCAGTTGTGGCCCATTGAGCTACCTGAGGTACTGCTATATCAGCAAAGAGAAAAGTGTCAACCAGCTGGGGCAGCCCTCTCTGGACCTCATTATATATGTCCTGTATATGATTATCCACTTCCTCGGCCACTGGCTGAAGGTCAAAGGTCACCTGAAGTGAACTTTGAACCTGCAGATAAAATTAATAGTATTTGAGTTAGTAAAACTCTGTCATCCGACTCACTCTGTTCTCAATGGTTGAAATAGTATCGTGTATGCCTTCAGCGGTCTGAGTGAGAGAGTCTATTTCACCATTAGTTGAATCCAATCTATCGGAGATCTCCTGAAGGTCTGTTTGTAGTTGGTCAGCTACTGCCATTACTTCTCCCAGGCCTCTCTGGTCCACCTCTGACAGCTGCATCACTAACTCCTCCTGCTCGGTGATTCCCTCTAAAATATCTTCCTCTCTTTCCAAATCCGTTTGGAGCATCTGTTCACAATCTCCGCATGGTTCACAGCCGGAGGGTGAGAGGTCAAAGGTGAAAGGTTGACAAAGGTCACATTTGGTACCCGTGGCTCCAGGTTGGCAGTAACATTGTCCGAGAGAGTCACAGCTGCTGTTGACTGCACCCACTCCACATTCACATATCATACAGCCTTGGCTGGAAGAGTAGTTGAAGTATCCATGGAGACAGTAATCACAGTTTCTTCCGCCCACACCATCACTGCACTCACAATCTCCAGTCACCATATCACACTCATCACTCAGGACACTTCCCTCACATATACACTCTTCACATCCGACTCCTGATGTGAAGTTCCAGTACCCTGGCTGTAAGAGAGAGAAAATAGCAGTGGATAAGAGAAGAGCAGAAAGAGAGAGAGAGTCTGTACTAGGCAGTTCTCACAGCGAAGACCATTAACACCCGGCAGACACAAACACTGACCACTTTCATTGTCACACAATGTACCAAGTGCTCCTGGATCATGACAATCACATGCTGTAGTGGAACAATGAATAACAACAATGACTTAGAGAGAGAATTAGTAAAAGAAAACTTTTTCTTACGCTGGCAGTTCTGGATGGTAGCGTTGCCATAGAAACCAGCTGCACATATCTCACACTCATTTCCTGTGCTATTATTAATACATCTAATACAGCGACCAGTCTGAGTGTCACATGACCCTGGTACTGAGGGGTCAATATTTCCGTTGCAGTCACACATTGTACACCTATAGTCCGGTGGAGATCCAAAGTAACCATGGGAACAAGAGTTGCACAAATTTCCTTCATGACCCTGACGACAGTTGCATACTGGATTGCCTAGTGAGTCTGCTTCACAACTGATGCTGAAGATAGAGATAGAGGGTTGAGTTAGTGAACTTAGTAGAAAGCAAGGAGAAATCTAAGATTTAAGGAGCAAACTAGAGAAGTGGAAGAAACTGACTCTAAAGCAGTGACTGTAGAACAAGGGCACAGAAGGCAATTCAGTCCAGGGTCACTGGGGTCAGTGTCATAGTAACCATCAACACAAACATCACACCCTGCACCTGTGCTGTTGCCACGGCAATCCTAAAATGCACCAAAGATAAAAAAGTCAATGTTTTCAAATGATAAATACAACTTACAATACAAGTTCCATTCCCATCAAGGCAGGTATCAGCTAGTCCATTGCAAAGACATTGCTCACAGTCTCTAGTCTCATAAGACATGAACCAACCACTCTGACATTGATCACATGATCCTCCTTCATAGGGGGCAGGACAGACGCAGATCTCCGAGGGTTCAGAGGTCATATTAGGGTTTTGGAAGCAGTTATTGGTACGATTGGAGCAGTAACATGGAGTACAGCCATCAGAGGTTAGGTAGAATGATCCAGAAACACAACTAGAACACTTATCACCTCCTACATTCTCCTAAAGAGTTGTATGTTGAATTAGAATTAGTTACTGTACTTTTAATAGTAACCAGATTTTGCTAGCTACTGTAAGCTCCCCCCCTTATTGATGCAATGTTCTACAAAGATTTTACTGACGTTGCATGAGCATTGTCCGAGGTCGTTACAGTTGGTACTACTGCTACCAATGATATCACAGTCACACTCCTGACAACCTGTAGTCGTCAAATTATACCATCCATCCAGACACACTTCACAACTTGTTCCTCCTACTCCTTCCTTGCATCTATCATGAGAAACAGTCAGAGAGAGAGAGAAAGAATATTCTAAGTACTAGTGGTAACTGTAGGCACCATTGCACTGTGGACTTTGTGAGCCCAGTAGACGCAGGTGACGGGGGACCCCCAGTTAGTCAGGCTTAATAATAAAGGGCCCTTAAATTGGATATGTACATAATAGGGTTAGGTACATCTTAGACTTGTTCTAATTTTAGAATTAATAACTTACACACACTCTCCAGTAGTATCATTGCAGTAGTCAGTACCCACAAGACCACACCCACATGGTGAGCACCCCTCGCTGGGGTCTCCGAAACTATTTGTCATGCAGGAATCACATGTTCTCCCTGTGACCAGGGGTGGGCAGTCACACTGCCCGGTTGACACCTCACAGTTCTCTGCCGCATCTATACAGCCACAATCTGTAGGAATTGCAGTTGATTTTTCATTAATTCTAGACTTTGTGCAGTGCAACGTGGTGCACAATGCACAGATTAGCATTGTTCTGAACTGAGCCTGAACAACATTCATCACTGCATTCACTATTGTCTATAGGAACTGGAAGGCTCCCTGGCTCCCTGCAAGTACTAACATGTTTAGTGTATACACTATACCTTGACATCCAGAGCTGGTTAGAAATGTAGTATAAGGACAGAGGTCACACTGCCGCCCAGTGATACGAGAAAAGCCATCTGATTGGTCAATGCAGTCACACTGTCCACCATATGCTGCACACTGGTTCATAACTGATCCTACTGTACTGCAGCCACACACTGTGGGGATGAGTGGGTGCGGTCAATGACATCATTATGATGCAATGATTAAAGCTAACTGGGAGTTAGTCTGTAGAACTCCAGAGAGAGTTGAACAGCACTTTCCAAGCAAAATATTTCATCCACTGTACCTTCCCTGCAGATCATGTGACAGTCACATGACCTTATGAATTATCAACATACCCAAGAGATCCACTAATGTAAGCACAGTCGTCCAAAAACCTGATCATTTCTTCAATAGCAGTAGCTTCATAAAATTGTCTTGGAACAGCAAACAATAAATCCTAAAAACATCATATTGAAATGTGGAGGAGAGAGGATTTTTTGTAAAGGCTCACTAGGTGAAGGTCTATATCTGATAGAGTGAGAGCAACTGTAACTGTCTCTCCAGACACTAGTGCAAATTCTTCTGCAGTTGTGATACTTGAGGAAATTGCCAAGGGGGCATGGCAAGGAATTGGTGGGGGGCAGTGAGAAAAAGCAACCCTGACGTTGAAGAATTGTTCTCCATTTATAACCATTGCTTCTCGAGCAGTCTCAGGGCCTGGGTTAGTGTACCTCAACCAGATCTGATATGATGTTGTGAGTGGCAGCATGGGAAATACCCATTCATATGACTCCTGAGTAACAGAGAGATTTAATAGATGATGTAATGATGATGTCATAGACTGACCCGTGTTAGAGAATCAAGTGAGAAGGTTGCAAATCCTCGTGAGGAAAAACCTGCAATTAGAGACTCATTTGTACTGGTAGGAACATGTAGATTTGGTCCAGGAATAATGGGGGAGCCAGCTTCTCCTTCGACTGAGATGTCGGTTAATGATTTGGCAAAGAATCCAGTTGCAGGCCATCCCAGTATATCAGCATCACTGAGAGCATAGTACTGTGACTGTATAGGATGAACAGTTAGTCTTTTCTATGATCTCTGTATGATTTACTTACTGAAGTATTTTCAAAGATATCTTGGAATCCATCAAACACAACTGTTATCTCTTCTAGTGTCTAAATGTGTGCAGAGAATGTTAGGTTTAGATCAAATTATCACTCACTGCTGATTCTGATAGTGATACTGGGCACAGTATGGTCGTGCTGCCATCAGGTGAAGTCTGCATCAAAATTATTGCATCATTGCATTCAATATTTTTCATAATATAATAATTATTCTGAAACGTGTCTAGCTAGTTATGCTTCTTACTTCTTCAACAGAATAGGCTTGGCAGTTTTTAATATCGGTACAGCCAGCGGAGACAGCGGCAAAAACGAGCGAAGTCGTCTGATCAGATGCCTGGACTTGAAGATGAAGAAGAGTAGAAGGAGCGGAAATAAATTTCAATCTGATTCCTCGAAACTGCAGCGATACCCCAGGCTGCAGGAACAGAGAAATATTCACAATCCAACAATATTACTTTTGCATACAGATTTTCTTACTGTTGAAAGAGCTAGAGTAATGTTGACAGGTGAAACACCTGTTTCAGACATCCACTGAGTAGTGGAATTGCTGTCTAATATATTCTCCACAACAAATTGATCTTCGCAATACTGAAACTGGCCCGAGTTCTGCGGATTTTCAAAGCTGGTGGGGGGCGTGTCGCCACTGCAAACTGAGTTCGCCGAGGCGAAGAGGAAGCTGTTCAGTCGGATAGCAGGTTGTGATTCTACTAGACTAACTACTCCTCTGCAAGTCATTAAAAGCAACAGCAGTAGCTTGATGCCAGCCATCGTTGCTTTCCGTGGCTCCTCTAACTGCGTGTGGCCTCAGAGTTCTTGCAGCTTTAGAGCTACGCCCCCTTTCGAACGCTGTCCACTGCGCCTGCGCATCCATATGGTTTTCATTGCAAGGAAAAATGTGAGAACACAAGAGGCTCTTAAGATTGTTGCTGAGCCTTTTTCTGAGCCTGCAACACTTTCTGCATCTCCTCTCTCTTCTTCTTTGCTCTCCTGTGGGTCCCTAACTATAAAACACAAAAAATATTTCAACCTAAACTGCCATATTGACGCTGCAACTCACTCTCTTTTTGGCAAACTTGAGAGCTCGCTTATCTCTCTGAACCTTGAGCAATTCAATGATTCTTCTCTCATACGGTGCCAGTCCTACCACCTCTCTTACCACGTCCCTCACAAACTTTACTCTTTTACACAAAAACTAGAATACGGGGTGAAAATAATACACAAGTTTTCTTTTCTGTAGATATGTACGTTCACCTATACGATTTATATAGATTTACAAATTGCTCTTGCGTGAACTAGTCGTTGTAGAGCTGATAAAGACTTACCCCACGACGTCTAGAAGGCCGCGGCTTCTGTTGGAGCTTCGTAACCTTGTGCCCCTTCTTCAGACCGACCGCCATCTCATACTGAGGCGCCATCCTGACAACACAGAAAAGGATATCACATAGTTCGTTATGGAACGTTTTTAGTTGAATATTAACAAGTAATAAAAGCCGTTCACAACGGATTTACCTTCACAGCTTTCTTCTCTTGGATATGCACAGCCTGGTTGAAGTACTTACGCGCATGCGCAATATACATTAAAACCACGTGTTGTTGAACTGTGCGTTCTTTGGGAAAGAGCTGTGTAGGAGAGAGCGAGAGAATGGCGATGCCTGGTGGACCTCTACTGGTGTTGAGTAAGTTCCATATAACATTGAAGTAGGTTTACAATAAATTATGACGTGTAGACCAGAAGACAAAGAGAGAGTCTGGGAAGAAGACACAGCTAGGTAATATTCAAGCCGCTAAGGTAAGTCTCTACCTCGCAGTCTCTATATTTCCAGTCTCTTGTTTTCGTCAGGTAGTGGCTGACGTCATCAGGACATGTCTTGGTCCTAGAGCCATGTTGAAGGTATGACAGAATAGAAATATGATGGGATGGGATTATCAAGAATTATTTGTATTTTCAGATGTTGATGGATCCAATGGGAGGAATAGTAATGACTAATGATGGTAATGCCATCCTCAGAGAGGTTAGTATGAAGATGATATAATAGTGTATATACTGTGTGGTGGTGTTGTTGCTATAGATACTTGTTCAACATCCAGCTGCAAAATCAATGATTGAAATTAGTCGTACTCAGGATGAAGAGGTTGGAGATGGTACCACATCAGTCATCATACTAGGTTAGTCCTCTTTCTTCCTTAGTATTAGTAAAAAGAGGTGTAGCAGTATATAAGGGCTACATTTAGAAATGTTACTAAAGATAGAACATAACCACTCAAGAACAACTGATGCAGTGAAAGAATGAAATTTCTTTCCACTTGTACTTAATATAGCCTTTATGTATTGCTATACTTCTATTAATTGACTCCTCATCTCCCTGGCCTAGCTGGTGAAATACTGTCAGCTGCTGAACCATTCCTAGAGCAGCAAATGCATCCTACTGTCATTATTAGAGCATTTCGTAAAGCTCTGGAAGACATACTCTCCATCTGCAAGAATGAAATTGGGTGGGTGTGGCCTTGTTAGTGAGGGGGTGTGGCTCTACAGTTTTAACTCCATGCAGACGTGAGGTGAATATGACAGACAAGGAGGAAGTAAAGAAGATCGTTAAGAGTAGTATCGGCACAAAATTCATCAAGAAATGGTTAGCCAAATCATCCATCTTTCTCTAGCTCACTCTCTCCTCTCTTGTCAACAGGTCAGACATGGCCTGTGATATGGCTCTGAGCGCCGTGGAAACGGTTGCCATGGAGAGTGGCGACAGGAAAGAAATTGACATAAAAAGATATGCCAAAGTTGAAAAGGTAGTACATTATATTTTTACATACCTGACAAATGAAAGACTCCTGCCTCTTTTGCTGTTCCAGCTCCCAGGAGATAGCCTTGAGGAGTCAGAGGTGCTGAGAGGAGTAATGCTCAATAAAGATGTCACTCATGCAAAAATGAGACGAAAAATTGAAAACCCGCGAATTATTCTACTAGACTGCCCTCTAGAGTACAAGAAAGGAGAGAGCATGGTATACACTCCATGATGTAACTATGACGCCATTATTAATGATGTAATGGTGATGTAATTCCACAGACAAACTTGGAGATATCGGGAGAAGCTGATTTTGCTAAACTGTTGCAACAAGAAGAGGAATATGTGGAGAAAATGTGCAAAGAAATCATTGCTCTAAAACCAGACCTCGTCATTACCGAGAAAGGCCTTTCAGGTGGGTGGAGCTTGTGGGTGTGGTCTGCTACTATGGAAATGGTATTTTAAAAACTAGATTTGGCTCAGCATCATTTGATAAAGGCGAATGTGTCGGCTATCAGAAGAGTAAAAAAGACGGATAACAACAGAATTGCCAGGTTTGTAATTACATTTGTTAGTGTTGTTGGCATGGAAACGAGATATCTGGCCACACCCCTTGGCCAGGTATTTCCAACACCATGCTAGAGTGATGTTGTTGGGTTAACCTTGACAGAAATTGATGCTCAATCACACATCAACTCTGTCACTCACTCAACATACATTGTCTACTACAGTTAGACATCCATTCCATACAAGTAAATTAAAAATTCCTTGAATTGAATAATTTCCAATATAGGGATGGT
>JAODVQ020047319.1:0-19356 GCA_025400075.2 Phenganax stokvisi
AAGCTTTGCATAAATAAATTTACGTGGTGTTTCCACAAAAACTGTATACTTTATGTTACACTTTTTTATTCAAAATGCAGTGAGAATGATTATATGTAGAAACCTGTGTACAATATAATAATTCCTTGTAATGGGGCGTTCCGTTAGCGTGCTAGCAACAGCAATTGCAAATCAACAACACTAAACTATTTCTATCATAAGGAGTTTTTTGTCTATTGTTGTCTGCTTTTATATTTGAGAGGCAGAGTCAAATGGCGAAAAATCTTTATGTGCATTGCTGCCATTAGTAGCAATTTTATTCTTGTACTAAATTCTTTTGAGCGTAACCAATGGACGAATGCCAATTATAAACTAAATTTTGACCTAGGCAAAAAGAAGTACTTTCATCTACACAGCTGGAAAGAACATACTGGATATAGTAAAATCTCAGAGTTTGGTCGCGAAAGGTTGTAAAATGCGGGAAACATAGCCCGGCTAGGTTGGAAAATTTAATATATTTTTCAATAATGTGAGTAAATTGTTGCAATTTTCTGGTCATTTCCAGCTCAAAAATGGAAACAATTTCGGCATGTAGTGGAAAATACACTAAATTTGCGTTAAACTTTGCAGGACTATTTTTCCCGCATTTTAAATTACAATATTTTGCAACCGAATTTGGCAATTTGGCTAGATCCATTGAACTGAAACTCCCGAATGCTACCTTCATTAGGAGTCGCCTGTGATCGTCTGAAGCCACGTGTCCGAAGGAATTTCCCGTGTGACGAGTGTTTTTGTTGAGCATCCAGCGGGTGCACTAGTATGAGACATATTTTGACATTTGCTCCAAATCCATCGAAATAAAGACTGGGGAGTTTTTCAGCCCGTTTTTGGCGATTTTCAGTCTGTCAACGTTTTGTTTCTATTCTTCAGAAAACTGCGTGTGTGTTTTGCACGGGACTCATGACGACATTAATCGAGTATGAAGGCTGCGTAGTATCCCAATACTGCCAGCTACGCAGACTTAAGCTTGGAAACAAGATGCTTGGCAACTTTTTGGCAACTTTTTAGCAACTTTTAACATTTCGGGCAACTTTAGACATTTTAAGCAACTTTACGCAACTTCTTTCTTTTTTGACAGTTTGTTCAGAAGTTTAAGGTCAAAGAAATTGCAAAATATGTTTAATATTATCACCACTGGAACATTCGTTGAAAGGATTGTGTTGCCCTTAAGAAGTAATTATACCTGGAATGTTAAGTCAGGGGGTAAGCCAACTTTGCGCTCACTTTTGCGAGTAGACCCCGTCCTTTTTAACTTTGTTAAAAAATATCTTTTTTATTATCATAAAGGTTTGAACTTAGATCGTGCATTATAGTTTTGTGAAATGAAAGTAAACATAAACAGCGACAGTTAAATTTATATTATATGTAATAAAATTTGACAAAATTGTACTGTTCTTGGAAAATGTTAAAGCAAAACACGAAAATTACAAATAATCCGTTGTTGTTCTAAAGACACCCCTTGTCCTAGCGAAGGATATTAAATTAACCAATAATAAATTTAATTTTACAAAACTTTTAGCATGCAATAATATGCATATAATAAGAAAAATAGCACAGCTATGAGCAACTATTGGGCAACTTGAGAAAATTGGCGACTTTCAGGCAACTTTTAGGCACCTTTTTACAACATTTAGGGCAACGTTTGAAGAGTTTTCGAGCATCTTATATCTAAGCTTAATGTGGACCACCATGTAGATCTCTATATCGATGTTGATTTTCTTAGTAAACACCCCTTGGAATAAACGCCCTCTTTCTAATGTACCATAATAAGCACCCAGATACACTTAACCGAGTAAACCAGCATATGTAAAGAAATATGGAAATCACTGTCGTCTTTACTGCATGATATTGCTAATTGTTTAGATGAATATAGACAGGCACATAACTGGAATTGGAATTTTCGCCAAAATTGCTTCTCATCTTGCTCCCACAAAAGTAAACGTGAAGGACATATCACAGATCAGCATAGCTATGACTGCATCTTGATAGTTAAGGCTTAGCTACTACGAAAATATAATGGTCATGTACTGATATTTATATGCAAGAGCTAGGTACGAATTTATCAACATTTGCAAGTACCGCATTAAGGCTTTGGCGTATTTCTTGATATTTATGCAATAATTTTTTCTATTTTTTGCTCCAATTTGTCTTCCGAGAAAATCCTTATCCGAAAAATGCGCAAATCTGCAGAGATGTATGAAAAAAAAAGGGGAGGGGAGTTAGAGCTGGACAAGGTGTGGATTTTTCTACAAAGCTGTTTAAATCTAAAATTTTCCCCCAACCTTTATAAGCAGTTTTTACGCGCTGGAACAAATTTAACTAATCTGCCGCTGCACTAAATGAATACTCTTGTCAGCCAACAAACCCCATCTTTCTATCCATCACGAAAAAAAAAGCTGTTAATACACTGCTAGTGCATGTATTAATAAGACATTTGAAGTTAAGATGTGTGTTGTTCAAAATGTGACTTTTTCTTCTAAATTTGCATTAACTACATGTGACATTTATTCATATCAGTATATGTACAGTCGCATATAGAAGATATCACTGGGACTGCAAGCAGCAGTGACAAAGCTACGTTCAAATCACTGGTATTGCCATTGAGCTAGTGACTGCCAATTCTCTACCCCACACCCAAGAAGAAACATATCAAATTCAATCTCAATAATAAACTGGTTCAAGCCATCCATTAATATTGCACGGGACAACGGGACACTTCACCATCATAAAGTGGTATCTTTAAAACGTTCACTCACTACTTGAATCAAGTTTTGACATATATAAAGGCAAATGACGTTATAATTAAATATGCAGGCATAGATACTAAACAGATATTAGGCTTAGTTATAAACAATATCGTCTGGTTTTCTTCTTTTATACGCAACAAAATCGTCTTTAAACGAGTGATGTTAAAACTTCGTAAAGACAAAACAAACTTGCATAATAATCATCCCAGTATTTCTTGACTAGTTGTTTTATTATTAAACATTTCCTGCAGTTTAACAAAAAAGTTCCACTAGCTTTTTGTGCTTCAACCAAAAACAATTCTAATACGTTACAGATTTCGTCTTTTGAACTTGGTTCACTTTTGTGTTTTTCCTTTAAATACGGGTTGAAACTCTTCTTACTGACAGCGTAGGGTTTTTTTCCGTGTCCTTATTCTCAACAAGTTGGGCCAAATCAGTTTGCGAAACGGTTTGAAACCTCGAGAAAGTGTCCGCTATTATTAGCAATAAACTAGCGGTAAAAATATTATGTCACCTACGGATAATTTTCAATGACGCGTAAAGCCTGTTTTCCACTAGGCGGGATTTGCTGGGCGGAAAATAAATATAGCATCGTGATGATTGATTTACTTCGCGGCGAGATATTTTGCTAGCCAATCAGTTTGTTACATTTATTTCGGCAAGGAAAATTCCGCCTAGTGGAAACAGGCTTAAGTGGCTAGCCTGCGCGCAGTCCTAGATCTTTTTTCCGTGCTCTGATCGTGCACGCAGGAGTGGCAAAGCTAAGTTGTAATGACTGGTCTTGCCTTTGAGCTAGTGACTGCCAATTATCCCCTCCCAAAAAAATAAAAAGGTCAAATTTGCCGAAAAAAGAAATTTCACAATTTCAGGCTTTCAATTAATATTACACAGGACACTTCATCACCAAAAAGAATTTTTTTTAAACCGTTCACTTACCACTTGAAGCAAGTCCTATTATAAAGGCAAATGATATCATCATTAAAACTTAAAAGGAAGCGAAGGTATAAAACAGAATTGAGTTGCACGAAGTTGACGGAAGGCAAGGATGGTTGAATTTCAAGAAATCAGCATCACCATTGAACAGTAAGTCACTTACATACAGCTATTCTCTATGCAATCCAAACTAATCCTGATTTTGTAGTAAAACCTTACTCAATTTCTATTTAACGTATCTGTAATACAACTGTTGTTAAACACGACATACGTCAATGTAAAACATATACTAACACGTTATCGCAACGTTCTAGACAGTTGTAGTGCCCACACGTTGCAAAGCGTTATCAACCGAAGACAATGTACTTCGATAAAGCCAGAAAAATTTCTTATTAATCATATAGATTATAAGCGTGAATTGTCCCAGTTGCATAATAGCTATGATGGGAAATTTTGTGATAGTTCTATGAATTTCGTCAATTCTATTATCTTGTGGACGATTTGATTATACTTCGTAGAATGTAACAACCTGCGGGAGGCCAGAAATAAGGGGCTTTTGTAGATTGTGTTCCTTATACGACAAACAACAATTCCCACTGTAGACTAAATTTTGACCTAGGTAAAAGAAACAAAGTCATCTAAGCAGCTGTAAAGAACAATTAAAATGTAGTAAAACGCAAAGTTTGGTAGCGAGAGGTTGTAAAATGCGGATAAAATAGCCCTGCAAAGTTTTCAAATTTAGTATATTTTTCAACTATGTGCGAAGGTTGTTACTATTTTAGGGTCATTTTCGGCACCAATATAGCAACAGGTTTCGTTCCTGGTAGAAATATACACTAAATTTGCGAACTTCGCAAAGGTATCTTTCCAGTATTTTACAAACTATTGCGACCAAACTTGCCAATTTTACTACATCTAAAAATATTCTTTTCAGGTGCGCAGACGAATTTACTTCTTTTACCGATCGAAATTAAGTCCATCATGAGAATTGTCCATTGCGCTCATAATACTGTCGCATTGTGTCGCAATTATATGGACATTACAACTGTTTCGATTATGTTAATGAGATTTTACCTCAGGCAAAGACAGAACACTAAGGGTACACAAAGTACCTTTTTTTCTAACCATTCTTTCATCACTCATTATACTGAAGCATAACAGTCCACGAGAGCATTTTCTTGCAAACACACAGTATCAATTAAAAAGACAAAAATATTCAAAATAGAATTATAATGCTTTTCAATTTGTGAAGCTCAGAAACCATATTATGCTGGCAGTGCGCGGTTGGATAAAACCGAATGCTCATTTTGCTCATTTTGCCAAATTATGCTAAAAATTATGCTGAATGCCAGTAAATTTCTACTAGTGACACTTGTAAGCTGTAGATAGCGTTTATTAACAGTGTTCTTCGAGTCGTGCATTGCTGTGGGCGGCTCAATTGAATGTGATAAATTAGCATGAATGTAATTTTTGCGTATGACTTGGGTCATTGGGTGAAACGAACAATACTGCATCAGTGAATTTGCTCAGAACATATCAGAGTTTTTGAAGTCAACCAGCACATTGACCAAGCCAATACCAAACAGGAACTCAGCTAAAACTCCTCGTGAATTACCAAGGACTTCAGCCACGCATGGAGTCTGGCGGAGTAATCTGTGGCATTCATAAAATGGGAAGTTGTCAAGGAAACATCGATGGTTCAAGAAAACTTCCACATCATCATGTTCGGCAAACAAAAGGCGATTCCCCAACTGCATGTTAGTACTGACATAAATACATCAGGACTGCTTGCTTGGTGTGAACAAGCGTGGTTGCAAGCGTGTTTTTAGCAATAACTGCAACGTGCATATCTATCCAATGGTCAACCACAACGAACGCGATTTGGCACACCTAGCCTAGATGTTAGATTTTCAATTGTCGTTAAGTTTCATCCTGTTCTGTAGCTTCCAAGTACTCGAACTGTTTAGTCTTTATAACTTGTGAAATTCCCTTCCACTGGCAGTGCTATTTCGTTTCGTCAAGACAGACCTAATATATTGGACATTAACATAGTGAGGTCGGTAATCTTCGAGTTAAGCCCCTCGGGTTAAGCTCTTCGAGTTAAGCCCTTTTCGAGTTAAGCCCCTGACCACGTCCAATTCACACCCACTTTTGGCGAAGCTTAACTCCAAGAAAGAAACACGTTTCGGGCAGTTCGAGTCAAGCCCCAGGGCTTAACTCGAAGTCAATCAAGGAATTTGATGCTCGAGTTAAGCCCCGACATTTGAAGTGTGTAAACGAGTAAAAGACAAACAATGACAAAAATCACTATAAATGCGTAATGCGCAAAAACTTGTGACTGCCTGCTTTAATTCAATATAGAAGTGCTAAAGTTCTGCGGTGACTTATTGAAGCTCTCAGGGGAAATTTGTTTCATTACATATATTTTATCATAAAATGCAACATTACAGTGTTAAAAACTCATACGAAAAAATGCCTTCGGATTTTACATGTCCCCAAAAAACATTATTAGCAGACAGTTTTTAGCAAATTTAGAAGTTAGCTTAAAAACAGTGGACATGCTGCTCTGTGCTGCTCTGATGATTTCAAGCTCTAACTACTTTTGTTTTGTCCAGCGACAACAATAAATATTTTGCCTGCGGTGCATTGCATGAACAGCACGCGATGCCTTCAGTCGATCACCACGTTTTGTTGCTTTCCACACTTGGTTTGGTTGCCCACTAGTTCTTTTCTCAAAAATCGATTCTATTTCGACTCCCAGTCGAGGACAAGAGAGGCTTTCAAAGAATCCAATTCAAAACGATCCATGATAGATAGCTTTCCTCTGAGCAATACTTTAGCAGCAAAATGTGTCGCTTTCCTCCAATGAAATCCAATGTGACAGAGCGTGCTTAAAGGAAAGATGACACCTGGTATTTTCTCTAGTGTCAGCTACGCAACAGGTCAAATTTCATTACTGAAGATATCAACTGACGACGCAGGTATTGTTTGAGTAGGAAAGGCGATGAAGTTTCCCTGTGCATGGCCAGTTTGCTGCAGGGAAGGCTCGTTTCTTCTTGTTTTGAATCGACAACAAACACAAGGTCGATTATTTGGACGCCTCTCGACATCTAGCCGATATTGCCCACCAAAAAAAATATACACACTGCCACTTCGTTTGCGTAAAAATTTGTGCCGTTGAGTCCGGGTTGCGTTGATAGCGTGAGAGAAAAATCCCACTTGTCTCCTGGCATTCACATGGTGCACATGACATATATATCATCACACACGACTGAATTTCTGTATTCAACGCATCTAGTGATTTAAAGTCAGTTAACTTTTTGACTTGTGTTGCCTTTTTAGTAAATTATTGTTGGAGAAAAAAGCAATATATGGTGGTACTTTTAAATTAAAGTTGCCTAAACCCATATTAATTGCACGCTTAGTTTACACACTTCAAATGTCAGGGCTTAACTAAAGTATCAAATCCTTTGATTGACTTCGAATTAATCCCGGGGGCTCAACTGGAACTGCCCGAAAGTGTTTCTTTCTTCGAGTTGAGCCCTTATCAAAGTGGGTGTAGTTTGGGCGTGGATGGGGCTTAACTCGAAAAGGGCTTTAACTCGAGGGGCTTAACTGGAAGATTACCGACCTCGCAACAGTCGAGGGTACCAAAACTGACCGGCCTTTTCGTCTACTCAGAAGGCTGTGTACATCCGAAAGGAGGGCTAAATTTGAACTTTCTTGATTTAACTTTACAGAAATCAGGATACGCGTGGAATAAACTTTCGACTCGCAGATGGAATCAGAGAATATCGTGTAATTATATTAAGCACGCCACAGCATAATGATGCACCTGTGCCAGAGACGGGACACTCGTCTCGAAATGATGGTAATGTAATTATTATCCATGTATAACTCATTTAAAGGTGCTGGTACACTCTCATCTGCGCATGTGCACAAAATGGAGACTCCTTATGATAACACTATGAGTAGTACTATTTTTTCGTTCTTTCAGATCGCACTGTGTTTTCTAAGAAGATTATCTAATTTTTAAGCAAACTTTATAAGTTATAAATCTCTTGTTTAATCTGATCCTAAACCTAAATCCTTGAATTTCAAAATGCAAACACAAGCAATATTTACAAAGTAAGTGGACAGTAAAAGTTAGATTATCCTTCAATCATGTATGAATATGTATATTTTTTATTTTATAGAAAGAATCCCATTGCAAGAAACAGTAGATTGTATTCCTGAGACTTTGGACTGAATACTACTGCAAAACAGTAAGCCAGTAATCAGTATATATATTGTCACTTAATTCTATTAATTCCTAGTTTTATACCACAAAGTACTCACAAAAAGTTATTACTACTTTAGTATTAAGAAGCGATCATATTAGCATGTTGACTCTCGTAGCAAGCAAATATTTTATACGCGAGTAAAGCACTGTTTACGCATTTTTTAATGATTTAGAATTTGTAAATGGTATAGAGTGTAAGCTTTTATACACACTGTTGTATTTTAATAAAGCATTCATTGTTAAATTATGCTGAATAGAAGATTGGTGTATGGTATAAACAAGGTCTATTGTGGACACTACCAAACATGCAGGCACATTGTGTACGCAAATCGGACAGTACAGCGTCTTGGTTTCCAAGCAAAACGAAAGTGCAACACATAGGCTTACCTAGTTTAGTCAGATCATCAGCCTCGTACTCAGGCGCTGCTATTATATAAAAAAGCTACTCAGCTATTATATAAAGATCAGTGGCTGAGCTTAGCGAACGCACGGGGGGTACTCGGGGAGGACGCGACGGAAGAGCGGAGCGCCTGGTAGAATATGCAGATATGAGCCTTCACTTACGCGATTTCTGTAGAATCAAAGAAATAATATCATTTTTACGCTTATGGATAATTTTGAGCGGTCGTTTCGAGAATTGTCGTTCGAAGGTGACATCGTTTAGTCATGAAGAAATGCGTTTTAATGGTTAGTGTTTCGTTTGATCTTTATCCGATACCAATATTAAAAGTATTAACATTGATGATATAAAGTAACAATGTAGAATAAACTTGATACAATGTTAGAACACTATTCTCATGTAGCAACATGTGTTACATTTGCCTACTATGTAGTTTATTTATAATAATGATATCAATAGTTATTCACTTGTTTAGGCTCAGTTTTTATTGCCAACGTTTATGTGACGAAAGTCTGTATTCAAAGTCTTTACTCTCAGAACTTCAAAGAGACTGTCGTCTTTGAAAGGTGTTTACATTTCTAAGTAGGCTCAAAGTATGCTTTGATCACAGAAACTTTGAAAGTGTATTCCAGTCTTCAGACTAGTACATCCTTATGTCAAAAATGATTTAATAAAACTATAGGACAGAGTGTTACAAGCACTCCCAAGAAGGTGGAAAATCATTTCAACCAGAAGGGAAGCATCATTTAACACCAGAGTCAAAAGCTCATGTTGAGTCAAAGCCAAAGAGATTTGCTGGTAAGAAATCCACCTAAAACTTATCACAAAATGTTAAATACTTTCAACATTATACCCATTATGCTAATAACATATCTTTAACCAACTTAATCAAGGCTAGTCAAAGACTATAAGCAGATCTTCATTAATTTTATTGAGAAATTCAGAAAAATTCTTAGTTCCAGAAGGAATTATGAATGTTTATTTTCGCCACAAAGCCAGCGTACGATCGATTTCTCTTTGAGTGTTTCTTGCGTCCTCCCAAGCATCCCCCGCGCGCTCGCTAAGCTCAGCCACTGATCTTTATATAATAGCAGAGTAGCTTTTTCATGTAATAGCCGCGCCTGGGTACGAGGCTGCCAGATCATCTTGCCTCATGTTCTTAACTGGCCGTTGAGGTCTGTGCAATTACTTCCTAAATTCAATGCTTTATATGAAAAATTACCTTTGCCCGGCAACTTCTCATTATCCGTTGATCTGAAATCTAAATTATTTTCGATGTTTAACGGATTCGTTCAGCTCTAGTTTAAGAATATGAACGATTTCATCATTTAGGCATTCTAATTTCTCCTCGATTCGCACGTCAACGTTCTATTTCAGCAATGTTCGAGCAATCCCCATATGACCCTTTGAACATGCTCTAATTAGAGGAGAACTTTGATAACCGTTGCGTCCATCAATGTTCTTTTACTTTCTCTGCTGAGAAGATTGTCAACCAAAAACATGTCGCCCTTTTCTCTGGAATGTTCGAAGTGTTTCTATTTAGGCCCTGTTTACACGGTACCAGATTCGCATAGTCACGTCATCGACTTTTGTGACTTTGCATTTATGTTTGTTCTAACAACTTATACAAGGATTAGTATTTATTAAGTTGTGCAATATTATCATAAAAAATGAGCTAAACTGGCCTCGAAACTGCTGTAATTTGATGTCGTGAAATGCAAATCCGGTACCGTGTAAGAGGGACCTTGTTCATCATATGTTGTACACAAGCATGAACTAGCTATACCCAATGAACTGTAAGACTAAGAGACCTAAGACCGCCATTAGGGATTGGAGGCGGAAAAAATACATCAATTGCAGCTGCCGATGTTAGCATTTAACTTTCGTTTTTATCAACCGTTTATGAGCTAAATCACTTCTGGAAAAATTGAAATCTCACAAAAAATACAAACTGTACCGGTAAAATAAATTTTTAAGCTTGTTATTGCCTTGTTAATATGAAAAATATTTTTTTGTGAAAATTTCAACAAGATATAAGTCTACTGCAAGACATGTGGCTTGGCTTCGACTCTGTGTGAAAGTAAATCACAATGAACTAGATACGAGCTAAACTTTTAGCCTCCAAAAACATCACTTTTACTATAATTTTCACTACGTATACAAAATTTTATAGCTTGAAATGGCCATCATATTGGCTTCAACCAATTAGAGATGCCTCCTTGTGAAGTTATCGTTCCAGGTTTATTAGAGTTCACTAGCTGTACCATAGATTAGTCATGCTGCAGTGCATTAATGATACGTTAATATAAATTTACTGAAGACATGCATTTGCCATCGACCTGCAGACTCTTTGAGACGAAAATTGTCTAAATATTCCTGAAAGTTTTAAGCTTTCAATCGATTGCTTATCACAAATTACAACAAATTCTCATCTAGATTAATAGAAGTTTTCTTTTCCCGATTATTGAAGAAACTGAAACAAATTGGCGTACAGACATTTTAATGATAAAGATGTTATAAAGACAAAGATAAAGATAAAGAGACAAAGATAAATATAAAGACAAACAAGTTTAAGGGATCATAACAACCAGTTTATTTATACTGTGAATCAAAAGTTTTCAATTGATGTAATATGGTGCACAGTCTGAATGTTGGCACCCTAATATATAGCTACAAATCAAATCCATTTAACAAACAGCTATTTCATATGTTGATATCTTCTTCAAAATAAGACAAAAGGAACATGATTCCAAATCCAGTTAAAATCCCAAGATTTTGAAGAAAAAACTTTGATACCTTAGGAATCTCATCGAACTCAGCACTGTGCATCAGTTCTGGCAACTGCAAAAAAGCAGTCTAAGTTCAGTTTTACTCTCCAAAACACATTAAAAGTTATTTGGGCATGGTTTATTAAAAACTGAATATTTCATCTGAACGAGGATGAAGAAGATATAACTTGATGGCGGAGGTAGACTCACCATATTCGTGAGAGCAATGTAAATGAAGAAACCAGCGGTGGCTGCAAAAATCCATAAATTTACATCTTCAACCTCAGAAATCAATATTCCAAACACCAAACCAAGAAAACAAAAGCAGGCTGAGAGAAAATTAGCCAGCAAAGCTTTCTTTACGTTCATTCCAGCTGATAACAACACAGCGAAATCTCCTGTATGAATTAGAGAAATCAATCTCATCATTCATGATATATTTCAAGCACTGAGCCTGCAGAGTTTTAGCCTTCCATTAATTATGCGTACCCGTCTGCAGAGCATGCACAACCCGAATTGAGATTTCCTTGAACCAAATAAGCAAAATTTCATGACTTTTCCCGATTTCTTTTTTAATTTCATGATATTTTCCTAAAGTTCTTTTCATCTTGCATGTTTCGAAAGATTACCAAAGTAAATTTGCTTGTATAAATAATGAAAATTACTTTCCAATTTTTTAAAGAAAAATGTGAGCGAAAAAGTTTGGAGAGAAGTGTTTTTCGTTATTTTTAGCAACTGTCATACTTTAAAAAAGTAAAACTGAGCCAAAAAACATTTAAGGTCAGTAATAAGGTATATCCTAATCGGAGAAAGTTTCCACCACTGTGTTGGTAAGAAAACAATATAAAAAAGTGCAAGAAAATTGTGTACTTTGAAAACATATTTTCGGAATGGATTTTTACATATTTCCTTCCGAGGCCTTTATTTATCCTCAGATTTTTTTTTACCTAAGAATTTCTTGAGAATCAGAAAATTTCCTAAGAAGTGCATTACTGCATGGCTGCCATCATTAGCCAGTGAGCAAAAAGGAGGTCTTGGCCTCCTGCCCAAACATATACATAGATATATATGGTCATGCTTTGCCAAACATCCGAACATGAATAGCCATAATAAAAATATGCGTTAACCTTGCCAAGTCGTTTGTTGCCGGTTTTGCAGTGAGTAGACTGAAAAAGGCGGATTCTACCCTATCAAAATTCAAGACTCACTTTCCTTTTTTACCTCTTTATTTCACCCCACAATTAAACGCCGACCTCAATTTTACCTTGATGGCGTCATTACTTGACTCAAGCACAGGCCCAGACATGTTTAAGGTCATTATGCAAATTAGGAAAGTTCAATTTGATCATCTGCTATTGGTTGCGTGTTTGACTAGAAATTACGTGTAAATAAAATTTAAGCAAATTTTAAGCAAACTTTAAGCGAATTTAAGGTACCTTAAAACTACCTTAAAACTATCTTAAAACTACCTTAAAACTGCTTGAGATATATTTAAGCAAAGTTTAAGCAAATTTTAAGCAAATTTAAAACACCTTAAAACTATCTTAAAATTAATCTAGAAATTCCATAGATTGAGAGAAGAAATAAAAGAAGAATTGAAATTAAATAAATGATTTTATATGGCTCTTCCTCATTTACTGATAAGTTCATATTTTCTATGCCATCACAAAAATTTTGAAGAAAAGAGATAAGCTCATCTGTTTTTTCGCACTTAGAAAAACTTGAACAAAGCTTACCAAGTTTGAACAAAGTACTTACAAAGTTAGAAAAACTTGAACAAAGCTTGAACAAAGCTTACAAAGTTTTAAGACTTTTTCTTTCTCGTTTATCTTAATTTCACTTATAGTTTTCTTTTTAATTTTATTAAATGCTTCAGAAAGTTTATCTATCATTTATTTTATAAGCTACGTAATTTCTAGTCAAACACGCGGTTGAGAGCAAATACACAAATTGAACTTTCCTAATTTGCATAATACCCTTAAAATGTCTGGGCTTGTGCTTGAGTCAAGTGATGACGTCATCAAGGTAAAATTGAGGTGGGTGTTTAAATGTGGGGTGAAATAAAGAGGTAAAAAAAGAAAGTGAGTCTTGAATTTTGATCGGGTAGAATCCGCCTTTTTCAGTCTACTGCAGTGTATTTAAACAAATTTTGCGCACTTCGCTGCCACTTTCATGGATGAAAACTAACAATACCAAATCGTGTTCTGAGAAAAAATCTAACCAAGTTTTTGTCAAAAATACGATATCAGAAGATATTTCTGTCACAGTTTCTGTTATTCCGTACACACATTCGAGCCACCGCCATATGCATACTTGTCAAGAGGGGAAGACCTCTCCTGAGCGCACTCGCTAAGCCAGAAGTACGCATAATCAATGCAAAGTTAAACCTCTATATGTTTTGTGATGCTAGTTTGATCAGTTGCGTTCACCTTTGTTCCATGGTTTCGAGTCTACTGCCGGTAAGCATGAGTGTATCTATACTCACCTAATTCGTGAGGAAACTCGTGACAAAACACGGCAATGGCAGTGCTCACTCCTCCTGATACACTGTTTGAGAACGCAGCACCAATTGCTATACCATCCGCAATATTGTGAATGGAATCACCAATAATGATGTTCCATGCCACTGACGAAATCTCTTTTTTGTCTTTTCCCTTCTCACCAATATTTCCTCGGTCATGCTGATCATTATGATCTGATCGATTTTCATTCAAAACACTCTAAACATTAAATAGCCCATGGACCATTTGTCATTTTAAGTATTAGACTGTATAATTTTGACTACTTAATCGCACGTTCGATTCTAACACTCCCGACCCAGAGGCTCATGCAGTTTTTACTGACTGCCGAAATTTTAATGAAACTCATATTAACAAACTGTGTGGTTTTACATTATTCTTCCACTTTTACTGGCTTCGACATGAATAAACTACCTTTTCTTTGCCGTTTATAGCGATGGGTTTGCCGTTATTAGTCGTCTGATTTTCTTCACTGACGTAAGCCTTGAATGAATAATTGATTGAAAAAAGCATTTTACTATAAAGTCAAAAGGAGTGGAACGATAATACTGTAGTGTGATTACACGTCAACTGCCTGGAAATTCATTTTGCCACAAAAAGTTCTAGAGTAACGCTACACGTTCAAGCGCTTTTGTAACATGCGGAGTATCTTTACCATAAATGTTGATGCAATATTTTTTTTCATACACCTACCATGTTGACCAAGGCAACAGGAGAATGCCCATTCTGACTGGGTCCAGGTACAACTTCTGGCACATCGTGGACATGGTCATGTGTCGCAAACTGGCTATGTCTTCGGGTATGCTATACAAAAAATATAAAATGTTCTTGGTGCTGCTATTATAATAGTTGTCTCTAGTCGTAGCTTGTCCTCATCCTTGTTGTGTTTGTCTTTTCAACTGATCGTCATTTTAGTTGTCAGTATGGTTATCCTTGTTGTTATTGACCTCTGTCGTCGTGTAGTTGTAGTCCTTGTCAAGTGGTCATCTATTTAGTAGAAGAAGGAAATATGGTTCACTTCAAATGCAAGTGATTGTACCTCTACCGTATTCGAGTGACCGATTCTCTTTCGTAGAAAAAGATGAGTGAGAGTCTCAAAAAGAAAGAATCCATATACTGCCGCAGATGCAACAAGATATTTCCATAAGTAATGCCTATCTTCGCTGTGTATGTGATTAGATGATCCCGAGCCATGATTATGAGAGTCGGACGAGTGAAGACCAATTGCCTTTAAATTACGTAAGAACCATTTCTATACTCTACCATCAAAAATTGTTGAAAAATTATGCAATAAGAATAATTTATCATTGTTGCTAAATTTTTTGTCCTTCAAATCAATTTGATGAACTGTTGAATCGCGTATCTTTTACTTACGTGGGGAAATAAATGGAGAAGTGCATCGCCAACCAGCGTACCAACAGCAAGTGAAATAAAACACAAGACAAGTTTTTGGTAAAACATTTTCTGCATCAACGGAACTATTCCGAGTCCAAAGACAGAGCACACGCTGATAAGAGCAACAGCAAGGACGCCATAACCCCATTCTGAAAACCACAAAATATCATGTAATACGGCCTATAAGTGGTCGGTGCCATGGTGACTAATCATGCAATGTGGTATGAAGCTTTGTTGTAAATAGATAACAGATATGTCTAATGACTACAATATAAAAACATTTGAGAATTTGCATTTTAGACCCGACGGCATGCTTAGCTGGTGACATGAAAGCGGTATGTCGCCCCGGCATTTTCATTATCTTAACTTACTATGTTTCGTAGCCACATCATTATCAGACTCATCTTTGTGAGCTAATTGAGCAGAGCAGACTTTGCTCTCCACTTGATGAACCAGAGCAGAACTCAACTGTTGAAATTTCTCCAGTTTAAATCCTGTATTTTTGTTCACTTGGTAAATGGCGAAAAATTCATCAACGGAGTAACACTAAAAATGGACAAACAATTTCTCAAGATACTGAATAGCGAAACATCTGTAACATCTTGTTTTAAATCAGGAAAAGAAAAAGTACACCATTGTTTGTCTACTTTAGAGTAGGCAAACTGCAAAAACAACCCAGCAAATACTTCGACTTTTTACCCCTGATTTTGTTAAAAGTTCTATCGCATAAATGTGTTTACAAAAAGATCAAGTGAAAAACGATTCCTGTTTGATCTATTTAGCGAATCTGAGTGGAAGCACACAAACGACCACTGTGCATGAGAATGAGAAAATAACAGAAAAACCAAAACAAGTACTATAACTTTTAGGGTAAAGAGATCCTGGGGCAAATGTGAATTGCTACAGTAATGTGAAATAAGTTGAACTACCTTTTGATATCTGTTGGACTTATTAGCATGGTCGTGATCACATGCTTCCCGACGATATCTATTCAAATCAAGTGGTTTTTGGATCATCTGTGGTTCATTGAAGACATCAAGGGATCTACGACGACGATGATCATGATTGTCATGATCGTCCTCATGTACCACGTCTCTCTCGTTGTGATCTCCATCACTGCTACCAATATTTAACTTTTCCAATAATTCATCCACTTTCTTTTCACTGATGACATCATTGTGGGCGTATTTATGGAACAATTGGTTTGCAAAATATGAGGGACAAGGCAACGGCGACTGGTAGCTAATATTAATACATTGTTTCTGAAGCAATCTTGATATAATAACCACACTGAGGTTGGGTAAATCTTCAGCATCAGCAACATTTGAAATGCTCACTTCATCGAAAATCTCGTGACTTGAGAAACACTAAAAGGACGAAATAATGAATTAGTTGACAGAATAAGTTTTAACCCTTGGTTCGGTTGAAACTTGGCTAACAACTAGTATTCGCTACGAAACGGGACCTTTAAGAAAACAACCTAGTGGACTAGTGGAAAGAGTAGCTCTTCACAATTAAATGATTGTAATTCCTCGATTAGGAAACATGCGTTAAACAATACACCTTGTGCGAATGCACACTCAGATTTCAAATATCGCATGTTGAGTAAATGCCGTTCTGTGAGCTATTGAGATAACTCACCGTTGCATGAAGATGGTAAAGAATATATTTTGGGCCATGATGGGCCAATATTTTTTGGCGAGAAATTTGAAATGCTTGATTTTTAGATCATGGCACGTGATTTGCCATTTATCTGTGAGGCGGGATTGTCGATAAAATGCTTTGTGAAATGAGATTAACTGTGCATTTGTCGTGCAATGTGTTTTCTGTCTTAATTATAATTTAAATGATTTATTTTCTCTCAGTTAATGACACAACGGCGATAAAATTCGAAAATGATGCGTTTGGCGGAAGTTGTCTGACTACAATCGAAAGTATCGGATGCAATCGTCGGTTAATGGCGTAATCAGCTGCCAGACATGATATTATTTGTTGCTGCCTCGCTTCGCTCGGCAGCTTCCCATTCTTATATATTGACTCGGGCTCTGATCTCTTGGCCGAGTTATGTATAGGCGACAATGTGTCGAGAACTAAGATTTGTGACATTTTGTGACATAATACTGCTTCTAAAATTAATGAACACGACATAGGTCCAGTGACTGCATGGGCGATGAGTATTTTGTACTCCGCCAGTATTTCATTTATCATTGGTGGTCACGAACGATTTGAAGTTATGATTTGTATTTGCTTATTCAGAAATTGTTATTTGTAAGCAAAAAGATCTTTTTTTCAATGTCACTTTCATATGGCTCCGGTGTTTCCTGTTTTGGTCCTTCAAAATTTTACGCTCAAAGCTGGGTTACAAAGAAAAGTTCAAGTGCTATTTTCGGATTACATGAAAAAGCTTTGGCATTGACGATAGTTCGAAAAATATTTTGAAGCTTTGAAATGGTATTCCTCATTACGCTTAAAGGTTCCAGTCGAGGAAATTGAAGTGCTCCTAAATATGCTGATCACTTCATTTAGTAGTGTGGAGCAATAAGTTATACCAGTTCCTCGATATTTTGATTTCCAAGATAGTGTCCCTAGCCTACTGTTCCACGCTTTAGACTAATTTTTCATGTTGGAAAAGAAAATGCAAAGTCTTGCTGCGAAATTTTGAGCAATACAGAAAATATTTATAGCCCTGCGAATTTTGCAAAGTTTGTATACTTTTGTATGGACACAGAAGTTTGTAACTAAACCTTTAGTTACCATTTTCCCCCCGTACTACAAATATATACAAAAATTTCAAACTTTGCTGGGCTATCTTTTCCGTATTTTACAAATTTCTCGACCAAAATTACTACTTTTTCTATGTTCTAGTGTTGGCGATTCATTTTCTTCTTTTTACCAAAATTAAGAATTAGTCTAAACGTCCAGACACACTGGACGGAATTCAGCACCGCGACGCGATTTTTCGACTTTCGTTGACTAGTAAGGTTGATTCTGGTCGACATTCTCCAGATATACAAAGATGATATAGTGTTTTTAGTTGTTTAGTCTTAGTGTGTTCATAATTTTCTTTCATGGACAGATTTGTTTGCTTTCAAAATCTGAAAAGTCGCATCGCCGAATTGCGTTCGTAGTGTGTCTGGGGCTATTAATAATTCACCGACTCGCATTTGATTGGCCAATTCCTACATAGTTATAAATTACATAGATTATTTGGAAACTCCGCAATACTCATTATCTATGTCAGGTTGTATTTATGCAAAATATCGGCACTATATCTCATCACATGAGCATTGCTTTATAGCAAAATCAAGCAAAAATAATGATGCCAATCACCTATTGAGTACAAATCAGGTATGAGTAGCTTAAGAAAAACGTGGTAATTGGTTATTCAGAGCACACCGCAATAGATACGTGATGATAGTGATTATTTTTTACAGAAAACCTGGACAGTAGGCTTGGTACGCATTATCCCTTTCGTTCCCAAACTAATAATATTCACCAATTTGAGGAGAAAATTATTAGAACTAAACAAAAGAGTTTAAGCATCAGTGACTAAAGACAATGAACGTCGTCGATCATCGGCGGCATACAAGAACCAGGCTTAACATTAAAGCTTGCTTTCTAAAGGGCGGAGTTTTCCGTACGGAAAATAAATCTACCAAGCTGATTGGCTAGCAATACGCGAAGCGAACTAATCACGCTGCTAGATTTATTTTTCGCACGAAAGATCGCGCCTAGTGGAAAACTGACTTAACATTGCGTATTTTAATAAAGTTTCCAAACCCTCAAAGTTTATTATGTATGATTCGAACAATAGCAATCGAAATCTTGCGCAATTTCAAGGAACTTCATCAAGATGTTGGACAATGAATGTAATTTATTGCTCCAAATTAGCAAATTAGTTATAATATACAGTTTTGTGGAAACACCACGTAAATTTATTTATGCCTAAATAAATTTACGAGGTGTTTCTACAAAACTGTATATTATAATAGTTAATCACCATGCAAACATTCAAAGAACTTATAGCAAATTAGTTGTTTGACATTTTTAGCCTTAGGAACGCTTCACTTGACCATACTGAAAAAGAAGGCAGATGTACATTCTACCAGAATGCTTTGCCGTCAGGAATCGTCTAAAGAGGCGAATTAGCCTTTCTCACGCTATGCGACCAGACCTTATCCGCCATTTTTGGGTGGCAAACCGCGCGGGGCCAGAGATTGAAAACAATTTTCAAGAGCGTGTTTTGAAAAATAATATCGAGAGTTTTGGCAAA
>JAODVQ020047420.1:0-43078 GCA_025400075.2 Phenganax stokvisi
TGCGCAGTGCTACGGATTTCACGAAAATCGCTAATGCAATAGCATCATTCAGAAACGGTATTACAACAGGGGTAATGCAAACTGAATCTGAAGTAGAAGGGGAGTTGAATGGATTCAATATGGACTATAGTTTTAGGATTTGTGTTACTTAACATAATATTAGCTATTGTGTTAAATATCGTGTCAAATTATATCTATGATCGTGTTCCTATTAAGGCTGTTATTAGTGTTAGTATTGCGGTAACAGGGACTCTGGGTGTAATTTGGGGTATTTGGGCAGGCAACGTTTCTATACTACTCGGCATAATTTTGATTGTCGCGATGATGCTATGGATACTTTTAACTTCCATTAAGAAGAAATTTCAAATGTCTGTTAGATCTATCATTAGTGTGATCATTGCAGTAACAACTACTATATCAATAGGATGGGGTCTCGGGAGTGGTAAGATCCTAGTATTATCAGGCGTGACCTTGATTTTATTCATGGTGGTCTGCGTAATTGTCAACATTCTTATAGATTCTGTTTCTTCAATCACTCGTACAATTGGGAAACTTATTTCGCTGCATAAAAACGATCTGGCAATTCAAAAAGATAACCTGGCAACCCAGAGAAAGATTATTGAAGTGTTTGATAAGGCTATTCAGTTGTTGGAGAGGATACAATCTGTGCAACTTGAGAGTGTGTTACTATTTAAGGAAGCATTCACTGAATTGCAGAAGGAATTACATGACAACGAAGAAAAATTAAAGAAAAATACAGAAGGGTTGCGTAAGTTTGAGAAAGAATTATCAAATGCTGTCAAAATACCAAAGCTGTTCAGGAAATAGATAAAGGGTGTGTAAATATTTTGTCAGTTTTTATCTGAATCACGGATTTTTGCGGATTTCACGGATTGGGAGGACTTTGCACAAGAAACCAACAGTTTATGCCACAAGTAATACTTGCCACAGGCTAACAGCCTATGCTACAAAGATGCCCTTTTATTAATCGCGCGTCAAAAATTTTACATACCCATAGATAAAAAACGATTTGACATGCCCGTTGGCGTGCGTTAAAATGTTGTTAAGGATCATTGGATGATGGGTGCGTTTAGTCTATCAGGGCAAATTTCCATATCTATCCGCGTCAAAAATAGAAACGAGAATACTTACTTATGGTACCCCCAATCACAAAACTGCTTATAAAAATTGAACAACTCGAATGGGACTTGGCAGAGGTAAAGAAGGAGTTAGAGGCACTTCAAGCTCCCTTCATGAAATCTCTTACCCCTGAGGAACGCTTGGCTGCCTATTCCGCTCGAACACGAGCACAGAATCAGAGACTGCGGCCTATGCTTGAAAAGGCACTTGGAAAGCCGGATTCTAACGCTGAAATTCCCACCGCTGAGGAACTTCAGAAACTTCTATTGGAGGATGGAATAAAACCAGAGGAAAATCTTGGTAGTCGTGCTATTATTGAAGAACGGGAGAAGCGACGAGGGTGAATTTTTTCTGGCTCCTTGTAAATGTTAGTTATGAATCCCTCACCGCCGCATGTTTACGAGATAAATCCCGCCTGCTACGAGAACCGCACCGATAAGCAGGTTAATTGTGAGTTCGTCACCTAAGACGAGATAGCTGAACAAAACACCTGATAGCGGCGTTGCAAAAAAAAGCACCACCAGTTTACTTGCACTGTACCTTTCAAGTATTGAAGTCCACGCCAAAAAGCAGTAACCAGCGATAACACCCCCTTGATAAAGGAGTGCGACAGTACTTGCAAGTGTCAACTGCATCGGCTCGCCTCGTTCCAATGTTAAATTCATGACAGCATAACACGGGAGACTCAAACTTAAATACCAGACGAGAAGTCGGTAGGGATGTATTGCTTGAACGAGGAGTTTTGTCACGACAACACGTAACCCCAAGAAACACCCACTGATGAGGACAAGAATATCGCCAAGGATATTTGTTTCGCCTTCGCCGAGATTCGGAGCGACCGTTATGAAAACACCACTGAAGGCGACGACGATACCCAATGTCTTTGGAATAGAGAGACGTTCACCCGGAATCCAAAGATGTGCGAAGAGGGCGGTGAAAAAAGGATAGACGTTAATAAAAATCGTTGAACGTGATGCTGTCGTATATTTCGTACCGATGTTCAAGCAGATGATTTGGAGTATGAAAATCGCCGTGAGTAGCATCAATCGGGGAAGTTCACCACGACGTAAACCGAGCGAGACTCGACGGTAAAGCGACCAACCGCCGACAACGACAAGTCCGATCACAAATCGGAAAAACGCCAGTGCCATCGGCGGGAAATCGTTTAAACCGATTTTTATAGACGGTGAATTGCCACCCCAGAGAAAGGCAAGGAGTAGACTGATCGCGATGATTTTTCCGTGCGGTTCCTCACTGATAACATTTGGTTTTGGTGGTGTTTCGGTACGCTCGTTTCTATGCAAAAGGAAGGGTTATCCTCATTGAAGGTTGGCACTCTTTTGGGGACTGCACTATCAATCGTAGGCTCCCGGGCGATGGTTACCCATCAGGCGTTGTTGGCGTTCTGTCGCCTGTTCCAAGATCGCTGCATCGAACTGAAACCGGTTCAGGTAAGGCGGGAATTTCTGCGTTATCATACGGTTCGCGTAATGCACCTGTAGTAGGTAGCGCGTCTGATCACTACGGTTTGCTGTCCCACGGTGCCAGACCTCACTTCTGAAAAGCACGACATCACCAGCGTTACAGAGGATACTCTGTTCTTTAGCCCCTTTCCATTCCGTTTCACCGTCGGGTCGCCGTCCGGACAGATGGCTGCCGGGAACGAACTTTGTCGGACCGAGGTCTTCGTAGAGGTTGTCCAAATAATAGTGTGCGGTTGTGATAAAAATCGGCACCTTAACCCGCGGGTCTTCTAAAATATCTGTGGGCAGCGGAATCGGTAGCCAATCTGTGTGCAGCCCTTGATCAGGACGCCCTGGACCCGTCATCCAAGCTGTCATACCGATGACGTGGCAATCGGCACCGTGAACCGCCTCTGCCAATTCGATGACGGGAGACGTATCTAAGTATCGCAGAAAGACCGGATCGCGGTTGAAGGCGTTATTGATGTGCTTATTGAGGAAGCCGCTTCCGTTTTCAGGAACACTGTGCCGGTCAAAACTCTCAGGTATCGCCGTTAACCGATCCATCGCCGCGCGAAGTTCAGCAAGCTCTCCGCTGCCAATGACCTTCGGGAGATAGGCATACCCATCTTCTTCCATCGCCTTGACTCGGTTTTCGAGATCAGGATAGGCAACGAGAGGTAAGGCTTGGTGCATTATCTTTTTTCTCCTTCGTTTATAGAAAAGCGGAAATAGAAATCCCACAGATGTATTTTACAACTTTCGACATATCGTGTCAACTTTTTTCTGAACAAAACGTTAATTAAGTACATCTAAAATAGTGTAAAGTAAAGAACCTAAAATAAAAGAGGAGAAAATCCGATGAAAAAAGAAAGAACATCCCCAGAAACGCATGAAGCTCTTAATAAAGACACCGCTATCCGCGTTTTGGGGGTCGTCATGGAGTCCTTACCCGGAAACCTGTTTCATGTTAAATTAGAAGAGAATGACCATAAAGTCGTGGCGTACCTTGCAGGTAAACTGATGCAGCACAAAATCTGGGTGCTGCCCGGTGATCATGTTACCGTCGAACTTTCTCCGTATGACTTAACGCGGGGACGTATCGTCTGGCGGAATCCGGGGGCGTAAGCAACGTCTTAAGGACGCGCGATTGTGTCCAATAACGAGACATCTATGAAAGGCGGGGTGCCAAACCCCGCCTCCAGTGCAAAACGTTTCTGCAGGTGAATCTAACTATGGAAGGAATTGTTATAAAATCAAGAGGCGGTGCGTACGAAGTACAGGTTGGCAACCGGTGCTATACCTGTACCGTACGGCATCATCTGATTGAAGAAGAGAAGCGTCGTCTCGATGAAACCAAAGAGATGCCTTATGTCGAACTCATCGCAGTCGGCGACCGCGTCCGTATTTCGACATCGACACCGACTGAGGATAACGGTTACATTGAGGAGCGTCTCCCGCGTGAAACGCAATTTGGACGTATCCGCATGGACGGTTGGCGACAGGTCATCGTTGCGAACTTAGAGATGCTGCTCATCATCTTTGCCGCCCGACACCCGACACTCAAGCTGCGGATGCTCGATAGATTCCTTGTCACTGCCGAGGCTTCTGATGTAGAACCGGTCATCTGTATCAACAAAATTGATCTGGCAAAATTGGAGAATGTACAGCGCGAACTAAAATTATATGAAGAATTAGGCTATAAGGTAGTTTATACAAGTATTGTAACCGGAAAAGGTGTTGATGAGTTAAGAGAGACAATGAAAGATAAGATTTCTGCGATTGTCGGTTCATCGGGGGTCGGCAAGTCCTCTCTCCTTAACGCATTACAACCCGGACTCCAATTACGCGTCGGTGAAGTAGATGAACGTATCCACAAAGGACAGCATACAACAACGGAAGTGATGCTGCTACCCCTTGAATTTGGCGGTTTTGTTGCAGATACTCCGGGCATCCGGACACTCGGACTGCTTGAAGTCGATGATGAACAGGGGTTAGATATCCATTTTCCTGAGATGCGCCCCTATATCCCTGAATGTAAATTTGCAGCATGCACGCACCAACACGAACCGGCGTGTGCCGTGAAAACTGCAGTTGAAACGGGGATTATTAATCCACTACGCTATCAGAGTTATCTCCGGATCTCTGGATTCAAGGAGGGGAGATATGAACGAAACTCAGATAAGAGAAGATCGGACCGAAACACGAGAAGACGCAAACGCTGACCTACAGAAGTGGGAAGATGCTATTAACAACTTGCTACGTATTATTGAGCGGAGCGAACGGAAACTCGGATACTTTCAGAATAGAGTGAAACAGGCGAAATTCATGGATCGTCCGAACCAACGTAGGATTCGCACGGCGGGTGCGCAAGTTGGGGCACACTCGGCACAACTTGAAGGACTCCGCAGTGAATTGCGGCAACTGGAACGCCTCCACAGCGGCGGCATCCGTCTCCGCGAGACCACCGAGAACGAACTTCGCCAAATTTGGGGGTGGATCAACCGACCCGGCATCAGAAACTTTCTTTATACTGCCCGGGTGTCATTTGAAACATTTCTCGACGATTGGCACCGTTGGGCAGCCGACGCGGGAACACTGCCACTCGCGATTGAAATCCGAACCACCCGTTTCCTCATCGGATTTATCCTTCTTAGGTGCGACGCAGACACTGTTAAGATCCAGTTCGTTATCATTCGACCGGACTATCGCGCCCGCGGCTACGGGACTGACGCACTCATTGAGACTGTCCGTTACGCCTTTGAGGTACTCGATGCTGAACACGTTACCTTAGAAGTATTGGCAGACAATGGACCCGCACTCACCTGTTTCGAGAACGCAGGGTTCCAGTATCTCAGTTACGCCGAGACTGCCGGACAGTTATACACGATGGGAATTGGACGCAGCGAATGGATCGGCGATAGAGTGGTAGATGAACAAAGTGTTACGCCACAGTTGAGCGCACCGCTCGGATTGTTCTTTGATTCCGATGAATGATTTTCGTAAAAACATGCAAAAGGGGAGCGGATTAATCGTCCGTTCCCTTTTTTTTTCACTTACGTACACTTTTACTTAAAAATATTTTCCACTTTTTTTTCCAAAAACGTGCAAAAGTGCATCCGAAAATGTGTTTAAGTGAATCATTGTCATTTTTTAATGGCGATGGTATCCTAATACCGCTTTATCGCGGTAGAGAGAAAAAAGGAGGAAATTGTTATGTTAGCAAACCAGAGGAGGTGTGACACTTAGTGTTACGCCCTTGTGGTGTGACACTAAGTGTCGCACGCTTTGGAAAGGGACGGAGGGTTTATACCCCTCTGTCCCCTATTTTGAACTATCTTTGGATGGCGTATGCAATCCGGATGCCAGATTTTTTCTGGTATATTTTTGGTATTTTTGATAGAATGCGGTTTGCAAGTAGCTCGTACGGACTGTGTAACCCAGCCCCTACGAGGAGGATGGGAAGTGTAAACATATTTTCCGATTTTACTACAAACCTATAAACACACATAAAGGAGGAGGTACCTATCATGTTAAGACTAAGTTTCAGCCACGCTATATTTCATCCGAACCGATCCGGTTCAAGGCGATGGTGCCTCTGTTCATTCTCAACAGTTTGATTGAAAATGGCATAGGCGCGATTGCCCTATATCTCAGGGAGTTGCTTTATCTATGCCCAAATTTAATGCAGATTTTTGGGAGATTCCGGTACCACCAGAATTTTTTGACCAGCTCACTACCGAAGACGACTTCTGGTATCGAGCACCTGATGACGAATATACAGAAGCACGGCGTGCCAAGCGGCAGGCAGTCTTAGAACAGATTCGTCAGATTATCGCGAAAGAATTAACGGAACGTCAAACCGAGTGTATCCAGCTCTACTTTTATAAAGGCAAAACGCAAGAAGAAATTGGAGATATCCTCGGTATTTCCCGTCGTGTTGTGAGTCAACACCTCTTTGGTATCACACGAAACGGCAAACAGATCGGCGGCGCGATAAACAAAATCCGAAAGGTATGTCGAAAATTAGGAATAGAATTTCCGTAGGTGTCGGAACAGCATCGATATGTTGTAGATGCTACAAGTGCGATTCAACGCGAGGGGTGCCCCGTGAGGCGACCTCTCGCTTGGAAGCACTTTAACCTTAACTGCCTTCCTTGAACCGATAGCCGACCCCGTGTACCGTCTCAATATGCTTACCGAATTCGCCGAGTTTGCGACGCAGACGGCTCACATGCGTATCCACCGTCCGATCAATCCCGTAATACTCCTGCCCCCATATCACATCCATGAGGATATCGCGTGTAAAGACGCGTCCGGGTGACCGGGCAAATAGCGTGATTAATTTAAACTCGGTGGCTGTCAAATCTATTGGACCGGTCTCTGTGAGGACCTGATGTTTATCGAGATCAATGATGAGACCGTGTGTTTCAATCCGTTCTGTGCTTTCTGTCTCTTTACCGGCGTGGATACGACGTAGCACGGCAGACACGCGTAACACCACTTCTCTTGGACTGAACGGTTTTGTGATATAATCATCAGCACCCAGTTCTAAACCAGCGACTCTATCCTTTTCCTCCGTTTTCGCGGTTACCATCACAATAGGAATATTTTTAGTCCTTGGATCGTTTTTTAATAAGCGGCAGACGATCATGCCATCTACTTCTGGGAGCATCAAATCGAGTATAATGAGATCTGGGGTTTTTTCAACCGATCGGTGTATCGCATCGGCACCGTTACGGACATAATCCGTTTCAAAACCTGCTTCTTGTAAATTGTATCGTAGTAACTCCGCGATATCACGTTCATCTTCAACAATTAGAATCTTTGCGTCCATTTAAATAAAACTTCCTTACGGTCAGTGTTTGTTATCAGGGACTATTTTAACATAATGATGCCGATATTGTCAATTTTTTGAGGCTATTGAGGGAGGACTATTTCGTTTTCGATTGGATAAAAAAAAGATAGTGAAAACAATCCGAGAATGTGCTATTATTTTTGTAAAACGGAAAGAGGTGACGACCCATTAAATCACGAAAAAATATGTCTACGTTATCAAGGTGGATTTCGACATTCAGTTTAAGTTTTATCTGTCTGCTTACAGGGCTGACTTGGACCTCTCAAGACGTTTTCGGTATGCGTGGGTTCACAGCAGAGAACGCGATGACGCAAAAACGGTATGAGACTGAATTTAAAGAGCGTCTCTCAGTGGAAAGAAGTCGCCGTAAGTTACGTTATCTAACGGAAGAACCGCATCTCGCTGGAACCGAAAATAGCCGTAAAGTCGTAGAATACCTGCGTTCCGAATTTGAGAGTTACGGATTACAGGTTCAGGTCTATGAATACCACGTCTACCTACCCTATCCGCTTGAGGTTCATGTAGAACTCGTTTCACCGACACAACATCTCGCTGTGAGTAAAGAATCGGGGTGGGAATGGGACAAAGATTCTTACGAGACGGAGATTGTCCCCGGATACAACGCCTACTCACCCGACGGAGATGTGACGGCGGAACTCGTCTATGTCAACAGGGGGTTACCCGAAGATTACCAAATCCTCAGTGAACGCGGTGTTTCGGTGGCAGGGAAAATTTGTATTGCCCGGTATGGCGGCAGCTATCGGGGTGTGAAAGCGAAAATTGCAGGCGATAACGGTGCCATTGGATTGATCCTCTACTCGGATCCGAAAGATGATGGCTATGTGCGTGGCGATGTCTATCCGCGCGGACCCTGGCGTTCAGCCGATGCGATCCAACGCGGAACGGTGAAATATATTTTTCAACACGCCAGTGATCCGCTAACCCCAGGCTGGGCAGCCACCAAAGACGCTCAGCGGATACCCATCGCTGAAGCCACCGATTTACCGCAAATTCCTGTCGTTCCGATCGGCTATGGCGATGCCGAACCTTTTCTCAAAGCGCTTGCAGGTTCTAATGTGCCATCCGAGTGGCAAGGCGGTTTACCTTTCGCGTATCACATCGGACCGGGACCTGCGAAAGTGCACCTTAAAGTGCGTTGCGAACACAGCACGCGTCCGATTTACAACGTCATCGCAAAATTAGAGGGGACGGAATATCCTGACGAATGGGTCATCTTAGGGAACCATCACGATGCTTGGGTCTACGGCGCAGCGGATCCGGGAAGCGGTACAACGGCTCTGTTAGAGGTCGCCGAATCTTTAGGTGAACTTGCCGAGGAAGGCATCCGTCCGAAGCGGACAATCGTTTTCGCGTCGTGGGACGCTGAAGAATTCGGGATCCTCGGTTCCACAGAGTGGGTCGAAGAACTCAAAACGGAACTCCAACAGAAAACCGTTGCTTATCTTAATGTAGATATTGCGGCAACCGGCGGACGATTGTATGTGAGTGCGACACCGTCGCTGCGCGAATTAATCCGCGATGTGACCGAAAACGTCATTGATCCGAGGAGCCTCAAACCGATTTATGAGAATTGGAGAACGAGACAAGAGCGCGAAATACCACAGATCGGGAACCTCGGAAGCGGTTCAGACCATTCACCTTTTGTCGGACATGCCGGGATTCCGGCTGTCAGCATGGGGTTCGTTGGCGCTTACGGGGTCTACCACGCGATGCAGGATAACTTCTACTGGATGGAGCATTTCGGGGATCCGACCTTTCAGTATCAGGTGGCGATGTCCAAAATTTGGGGAACGCTCGCCTTACAACTCGCCAATGCCGATATTCTACCCTTTGATTATGAAACTTACGCAACAGACCTCATGGTACCGGTGAAGTTGTTGCAAAATTCCGGTTCCGAAATCAAGATCGCCAAAGAGGTTAAAGCGTTGGATGCGTTACTGACCGAGTGGCAGCAGGCTGCATCTCTATTGAACCGAGATCTTACGCGTTATCTTGATTCTCATAGTACGGGTTGGGTCACCCAACCCCTACAAATCTCAGAGATAAACCGCCGCCTCTATCAATTAGAGCGGAAGTTAATCGATGAGGACGGCTTGCCGTTGCGTCCATGGTTTAAGCATCTTATCTATGCCCCCGGGCTGAATACAGGCTATGCAGCGGTCGTTTTTCCCGGCGTTTTGGACGCTATTGCGCAAGGCGACAGTGCGCAAGTCCGTACAGAAATCAATAGACTCACCGCAGCGTTCAAACGAATGATTCAAGGCATTAATACAATCCGAGCGATGCTGTGAATAGTTGTCAGTTGTCGGTCATCAGTTACAAGAGATGTCAGATTAACCGAAACCCTCTTAACTGATAACTGAAAGCGAAGCCTACTGATAACTGATAACTATTCCACCGACACGGCTGATACGGCTATCAACACAACAGTGTCCCCAACTTGAAAGGGGCAGTTATAGTCGGTCTGGACGAAGTAGTGCTGTCCGTCCACCTCGACGCGATGTGTGTAATCGTGTCCTTTGAACGCCTGTCCGACGATACGCCCCGTTTTTGCGCCACTGCTCCAGGAATCGGATCTCATCATTTTCAGGCATTCAGGACGGATTGACAGGAGTGCATCGCCAGCAGCTTCACCGTCCACCTTTACACGGCCGAAGGGTGTCTGTGCGAACCCGTTTTTTACGTGCGCCTCAATGAAGTTCGTCTGTCCCAGGAAATCCGCGACATAAGCCGTTTTCGGTTGCTGATACACCGCTTCCGGCGTACCGACCTGTTCAAGCGTCCCCTCATTCATAACGCCCAATCGTTCTGCGAAACTCAGTGCCTCTTCTTGTGCATGTGTGACGAGCACAGCACTGATACCCTCTGCTTTTAGAAGGGCTCGGACTTCTTCGCGCGTCGTCTCTCGTAACCCTTGGTCCAGGCTTGAAAACGGTTCATCTAAGAGGAGCAGCTTCGGACGTGCAATGATGGCGCGTGCCAACGCAACGCGCTGCTGTTCACCGCCCGAAAGGTGATGCGGCAAGCCGGATTGAAGGTCTATCAAGTCAACCATCCGCAGGACTTCTAATGTTCTCTCGCGGCGTTCCTTTTTGGATACTTTTCGTAGACCGAAGGCGACGTTCTCAAAGACATTTTTGTGTGGGAAAAGCGCGTAGTCCTGAAACACGAAACCGATACCGCGCGATTCAGGCGGAACATACATGTCGTCACCAGTGAGTATCCGTTTATCCATAATGACTGTTCCTGCGTCTGCGTGTTCAAAACCGGCGATGATCCGTAAGGTGGTCGTCTTTCCACAGCCGCTCGGGCCCAAGAGTGCGAAAATTTCACCCGGATATACACTGAAGCTGACGTTTTTAACGGTTGGCAGTTGATTACCGCTAAACCCTTTTGTAAGTTCGCTGACTGTAAGGAGTGGTGTAGGCATTCGTACAGTGTCCTATATGGCTGTCGGAAACCATCAGCATTAAGAGGTTTCTGATTAATCAAAATCTCTTTGCTGTCGGCTGAACGCTACTAAAGCGAGTGTCCCGCCCCAGACGATGGCATATAGAGGTGCAATGCAAAACTAATGAGACTTAAAATGCTGCGCGGGATATAATCCCCTAAAACGAGTCCAAGGAAAAAAGGGATCGCTTTTCGATACGTCTGCCATCCCCAAAACCGAAGGATCAAAAACTTGATGAACCAACTCACCATCACCGGGAACCAGAAATAGATCAACCCGCCCCAGGATGCACCTGAAAGCACGTACCCCGACGGATGGAGTGTCCACCACAACAAGCGGGTCCGTAAAAAGTGGAGGAGAAACACGAAGCCGAATCCGCCACACATAAAAGCGATCGCGCTGACATCCGATTCTTTCGGATGCTGGAGCCAACTCTGAAGTGGATTAAAACTCTCCCATCCGAATCGTCCAACAACGCCTTGGCACTGCGCAAGTACGCCGTATTGGTACGCCACCTGTAAGTATGTCCAGAACGTCGCTAACGCGCCGACCGCAATAGCGAGTGCTATCCCCAAGATTAAGGTTTTGCCCGGCATCCCTGAACGCTCGCCGATCCGTAGCGATTCAATCTGGTTCGGCATCGGGTGTGAACGGTTGCAACGGTTAAACGCGTAGAGGAAGGTCATGATCGTAAGATTGGCGGACCCCAACCGCCGTGTTCCGAACATACTGACCATCATCTGCCGCGGATTGATACCGATAACTTCATGGTATGGCGGGCCGAGTTCGGCACGTACGCGTCCTATGGCTATCGCGAACGCGATGAACAGCGCGTAAAAGACACCGATTGCCCATAACGACATCCCGGCTGCGTAACAGAACCCAAACACGAGACCGATACTCAGTAGTGTCAGAACTGCGACTGTTCGGTAAGAGAGCGGTTCGCCGCTATCGTCGCGTCGCTGGCGACCGATGACCTGTTGAAAGAAGTTGACGAAGTGGCGACGCGCCATCCAGAGCGTCAACACAGCGATACCCACCCATGCACCGGACGCTCGATCGTTGAGATGTAAAACGCTGATATTGGAGATACCGACAGTACTCGCGATGACACGTTCCGCACGCGTCAGCCAAAAGAAAAACCACGTTGAGAATGCCAGATCCAGCGGCATAAAGTAGGTCAATCCGACAATCGCGAGATTAAAGGACATAGAGGCATAACCGATGGCGTTCCATGGACGCTCGGTAAAATGCTGGTCGAGCCTATAGTTCGGGGGTAGCGCAGGAACGACAGGAAAAATGTCGTGTAACCCTGCCATTATCCGTAGCAACGCAGCGATACCGAACCCGAACCAGAGCGTCCGGGACCGGAAAAACTTGCGGTTCGTCGTCATTTGCAGGGGCAACTGCGTGAGCGGGAAACTCAGTTTTTCACGTTCCATCCACTGCTTACGGAGGAGCAGTCCTAAACAGAGCAGTGACCCGTAGAGGATAAAAATGAATCCTGACCAGAGGAGTGCCGGTCGCACCCAGATGCGCAGGTGTTCTATCCAATAGATACTCGATTCGCCTTCGTAATAACCTGCTAAAAACTCAAACTCGTGTACGGTGAGCCATGGCGGAATGTGGTGCAGAAAGAGTTGTGCCCATTCGTTTTCTGGGCTCGCGAACCAGAACGGATGGGCGAGCGTTCCCATGAGGATCGCCATCATCGCGTGCCCCGAAATCGTGGACACCATCGTCACCATGATATAGATGAGCAGCAGCTCTGCTGGCGTGAAGGCGATACGGGGCGAAAATTTGCGAAGCAGGACGTTAAAGCCGATGAGTACAACAAGCGTGAAAACGGCGTTGGAAAACGGTGAAACCAGCGTGTAGACTGCATACCAGAGTTCACTGGCGATGCCGACCCAGTAAGCGTTAACAATGACTAAGATTAACCCGACAACGAGTGCCTTTTTTGTAACGACATCCGGCGGGTTCTCGGTTCTGGAATTCATATTCAGCGAGTTATTCCTCAGCCATTGCGTCCGGTTCCACAGGTGTATCGACTTGTGTCGTTGAAGGCGGGAACCCCGTATCCTCTGGTGGGTTCAAGTACTTAGCGACTTCATCGGCTTTGATGATATGGATTGCCTCCTGTAATTGCCGATCGTATGCTAACTCAACGATAGGATCAATACCGACATGACGATTAAAAAACTGTTCAACGCTCGGTTTCAACCACTTTAAACTGATATAGATGCGTTCTTCTTCTAGCTGCTGCTGGAGCGTCGGGAGTTCGGCTTCAAGCAGAGAAAAATCTTTCGGGATTTGACCCGGCTCGGTGTAATGGTCATCAATCCATTTCGTGATGAAATCCGTAAAGGTGTCGCTCGTCTCTGCTTTTCTGAGCATTCCGGTTTCTACGTCGTCAGGTTCATCATTAGCGATGGAAACTTGTGGCGTGATACCGGTATCGTTAATCGAGGTGCCGTTTGGTGTATAGTAAGTAGAGATCGTCAGCGACGTTGCGCCGCCATCTGGAAGCTCGTAACGTTTTTGGACGACACCTTTACCGTAGGTTTTCTGTCCGACGAGGATGCCGCGGTGTGTGTCCTTGATCGCACCCGCCACGATTTCCGAAGCACTCGCACTGTATTCATTGACGAGGACAATCAGCGGGAGGTCAGGCGAACAGAGCAGCTCGGATGTCGCTGCGTATTCTTCATTAAATTGGCTGTTTGTTTCGCTTTTCGTTGATACGATAAGCCCTTCATTAATAAAGCCGTCAGCGATGTGATATGCAGCGTTAAGCAGACCGCCTTGATTGTTGCGTAGATCCAGAATAAGTGCCTTCATACCAGCGGCTTGGTGTTCTTCAAGTGCCTTGTTAAACTCTACTTCTGTCCCGTCTGTTCGTCTGCTGCCGATAAAACTGGTGATACGGATATAGCCGATGTCGTCTTCAAGCATCGTTGACTTAATGCTACTGATAGGAATCTTGCCACGGGTTAATGTCACATCGAAAGGGTCAAGAAACTTTCGTTGCACGGTGATTGTTACATCCGTATTGAGTTTACCTCGGAGTCTATCAACAACATCCGGAAGCGTCATGCCGGTTTTTTGACTGAGGTGGATACGTTCGCCGTCAACTTTGGTAATATAATCGCCTGCTTGGAGATTCGCGCGTGATGCGGGGGTGTTCGGAAACGGTTTAGAAATTTTGATGAAGCCTCGATGGTCTGGATAAATCTGAATACCAAGTCCACCATATTCTGCGTTGTATAGATTTTCAATCGCGCGTTGATGATCGCGCTCGTCGATGTAGTATGTGTATGTATCATTTAGGGAGGCGAGCGCGCCCTTAACCGCACCGCGATACATCTCATTCGTATCTTCTATCGGTTTATAGTAATTCGCTTCGGCAATTTGGATCACTCTTGTAATCGTCGCACTTAGGATATCACGGGTGATGCGCCCGTCCCGACTCATCGCATCTTTTTCGCTCGGATTGATAAGTAGAAGCGGGATGCCAACAGCAACAAGCAGGACGATGAAGGACAATGTGTATCTTTTCATGACAGGTTCCTCAGTGTTTTAGGATTTAATTGTTCCAACTATTTTAACACGGATTCAAGATTAACGCAATATGTTTTTTTATGACCGTCGCTGCCCCCCGCAAAGTAGGGGCTGTTTCTAATACCATTTCTGTTAATAAATGTTTCTTTACGTAGAACAAACTGTTAGTTTGTTGCGCAGTGCTACGGACTTCACGAAAACCGATAATGCGATAACATCATTTAGAAATGGTATAACTACGCCGGATTTAACACGGACACCTTGAAGATTTCAAAAACCTTCTGAGTCTTGATTACTGATCCGTTGGGGGTTGGGTTTTCCACCGATTGTGCAGCCATAGCCACTGTTCCGGGTATTTATGGATGTACGTCTCTAACTGTTTCAACATCTGTGTCGTATAGCGTTCCACATCGCTTTCAAAATCGTCTGTCTGTTTGGGCTGAACAGTCGGTGAGATATAGACATAGTGTTGGTCGTCGGGTTGGCGAATGCTGAGTGAGAAGATGAGCGGTGCCCCTGTTTTGAGTGCGAGAACGGCAGGACCGCGTACCGCTGAAGCCGGTTTCCCCAAGAAATTAACAAAGATGCCTTCTGGACCGGCGTTTTGATCGGCGAAAAATCCAACGGCTTGGTTGTTTCGCAAAGCACGTAATGTCTCGCGAACAGCTCGATTCCGTGGAATCAGTTTCAGACTCAGCTGCTCACGGTGCTGCGAAATATAAGTGTTGAGCGGTTCGTTTTTCAGCGGAAACGCGATCGCTTTCGCGCGATCCGGTATCAGCGCACCGTATACAAGCGATAAGAGTTCCCAGTTCCCGAAATGTGCAAGAAACACGATGGCACCTTTCCTGTCCTCTAAAGCCGCGTCCAGATTTTCTCTACCTTCTACCGTGACCTGATCCCAGATGTTTTCAGCGTTAAGTGTCGGAAACCGCAGGAATTCGACGCAGGTTTTGCCCACATTGACAAAACTCGCCTGACAGATTTGCTTGCGCTGCCTTGTTGTGAGGTTATCACCGAACGCAATCTGTAAATTAGTTAAGGCGATCTCGCGTCGTTTCTTGACGAGTGTGTAATATAGCAGTCCGATGCCGCGCCCGATCTGCAGTGCCCAACCCTTCGGAAGACGGCAGCACCACCAACCGAAGGTCGCTACGATCCGATATATACATCTGTCTTTCCATCCGCTCCGCGCACTCGACATTCCGTTTTCCTTTCTCTGTCGTATCCGATAATAGATAGAGTATACCATATCCGTGCATCTATCGCAATGCCTTCCTCAGCAGATAAACCAGGGCTATTTAGTTCTCCGTTTTTCGTCCAATTTCGGACACCCAGGACCGGTAGGTGCGGTTTGTAACCGCACCGGGACTGAAAAAGAAAAATCAAACAGCGTAGAGAATCCGATAATTTGTCTAAAACTAAATGGCCCTGACTATAAACATCAATGCCTTGACACAACAATAGGATACAGATAAAATTGGGTAAAACGAAATCCGAATTTGATGTAAAGCGCGAAATGTGATAGAATAGTGTGTATACGATGAATTTTCTTACGAATTGGAGGAACTATGAACGAACACAACAATTTAGCAGAATCAGATAGCGACGAAACTGTTTCTACCGCGCTGCAACCGATGTCTCTTGTCGATATTCTCGACGGAATGTTCAGCCTCTATCGAAGCCACTTTCGACTGTTTTTCGGAATCGTCGTTATTTATCTCGTGTTCGGATTTTTGATAAACCTTATTTCTACAGCCGTTGTTATAGGTGACACATCCATCGCAGCTGTTATGATTACAGTCATAGCTTCTATAGCGAGTGCCTTATTCGCTTATTGGATCGGTTGGGGATTGGTTTACATGAGCACGCAGATATACTTAAACAGAGATATTACCTCTCAAGCCGCCTTACAACAAGCATCAAGACGTTATTTCCGACTTCTCGGTGGGACATTCCTTTACTATTTGGTTGTGGGCTGCTTATTTATTACAATTATCGGTATCCCGTTCGCGATCTATTTTGCCTTTCGGTGGGGGCTTTTTACGTTTCCTATGTTATTTGAAGGAACGACAGCGAGGAACGCGTTGCGACGGAGTACGGAATTGGTTAAAGGCACATGGTGGCGTGTCTGTGGCATTATGATAGCGATTTCTCTAACCGCTTTCATGATAGCGTTTATACTTCAGGCCTCTTACGGCATCATCTTCACCTCGTTCATAGGGAATACCGGAGCGGAGGCAGCTAACTTTCTTGAAACGGTTCGTCGCCTATTCGCGCCGACACCGAATGATGTCGGATGGGTGCGTTACATTATTCACGCATTAGGTTCCTTAATCATTGGTGGATTCATTATGCCGATTGGTACCATCGGTTACACACTCCTCTACTTTGACCTGCGGATTCGGAAAGAGGCTTTTGATATTGAGATGCAGGTGACAAACTAAAAAATTGCACCTGTCCCTTTCAAACACGCCGCAAGAGGAACCAGAATGTCTGATAACCGACGTTTTAAACTGGCACGGACAATCTTCACACAATATCGAGACAACTTCGGATTGTTCTGGCGTATCATGATACCTGTTGCGATTGTTGCGATTGCGTTAAATGTTTTTAATGTTACGCGGCTTAAAAAGTGGAATAGTGAAACATTCAGCGCAAATCGTTACACAACTGTCAGTCGTGTTAGCACAATTGGCGGTGTATATCCGGAACTATCGTTGGTCCAGGAGAAGGTGCCATCAGAGACTTCAGCACCTGACGTAAGTTGGCGGCTGCTTCCGATCCCCTATTTGCGTTCAATAGATAGTGAAGGGCGGACATGGAGCTGGGAGCTCAATTTTCAAATTTTTGATTATAGTTTTCTCATTCTCCTTTTGCTTACGCTCTGTCCATTATCTCTTGCTGTTGCCCAAATATCGCGAAGTTCGCATTCAGAGGCGTTTGTCCCGCTAAACGCGCGTAATATGTGGAGGCAAACCGGACGTAAGACGTTGGCGGTTCTGCTTACCCCGCTGCTTTACGTGCTAATTATGGATGGAGGTTCATTAATTTTATGGTTAGGGCATACATATCAACCGTTTCATCGTATAACAGACGGGGTGCTTCTATGCCTGTTTGGTATAGTTCTGCTTATTCAGTGTCATTTTCTCGTAACATTAAGCGTCTACAATCCGTGCCTCATCCTTGAGAACAACGCTATCGTAGGTGTTTTTCGCCGAAGCCACGCATTGGTCAAAGGTATCAGGTGGCGATTTTTGGGATTTTACCTTCTGACGGGTTGGTTCGCTTCGATTATTACGTCTGTACTGCTCGGTACTGGGTTGTTAGCGTTTTCTATTTTTATTCCTGAGTTCGCGCCAGTTCGTGATGCCCTATCTCCGCTAACTTTTTTGACACTTTTCATCGGTGGCGATATTGAAGTTGTATTACCAGAGTTATTAAGCGTTCCGACTACGGCAGCAGTCCTTATTCTCAAAGGACTGATTGCCACCTTTTTAGTACCGATATGGGCAATTTTAACGACACATCTCTATTTTCAGCGCGTGGACGCAACGAAAGCGGCGACATAACTGTGAAAGAGCGAATCTGTTTTTGGGGCATCGTCTGTTTTCTGAGTTTCTCTATCCCGTTCACAATAGTGGCGGCAGAGGAACAAACGTTCCGCGATGAATTGGAGACACGCCGTGAGGGTGCAGAGGTCTCCTATAAGAGATACCGTCAGGATTTAGACAAGATCCTCAATCCACGTGTCTGGGATGCCGATCTCAGATGGGTATTGTTTCCACTTGCAGCCGCGGCATTGACGGCTATGGTTATCTTTTTCGTTCGACAAATTCGGATGAACCTTATCAGCGAGGCGCGCGACGACCTAACAGAGACGGAATTGGCGCGTGTGGAAACCGAGAAAGCTGCCCTTGCACACGCAGAGACCGCCGAGGCAGCAAGCGACTTTCGCGGCGCGCTCCGCTACTTATATCTCTCAGCGATTTTGCATCTCCAAGAACGTGGTGTACTTCCTTACGATAAGAGTCTCACCAATCGTGAATATCTCCACCAAGCACAAAATGACATCGACCTGCACGCCGCACTCGGACCCGCAATTACAGTTTTCGATGAAGTCTGGTACGGATATAAACCGTGTAATGCGGAGACCGTCGCAAATTACCGCAGTCTGCTCCAAAAAGTCTATGCGAGGAACTGAAAACATCGGAACTTCACCGCCGAATACCACACTCCGAATAACGCGAACCGCTATTTTCACGGCTGTTTTAATGGCGTTCATCTGTTTTCTGGTCTCGTGTGATGCTCCGCGATATGGGCCTGTGCTTGATCAGGTTTTGCGTAAACTGAAATTCCGGGTCGCCGAAATATCGGCGGGTTATCCGGCACGTTTGGATCGATACGATGTGTTGTTCTTGCACGCGCTCCGCAAGGCACCCACAGAAACGGAGATTCGAGACATCAAAGATTTCGTCAACACCGGTGGCACCTTAATCGTGGCAGGCGATAATGAAGTTTTAGCGGATCTGTACTTAGGGTATGATTTAGAACTACAGAAACTGACGAAACGGATGATCTTCTCACAACGGATTCCAGAGGAAGCACTCTTCCCAGAAAATCCTGTTGACGAAATTCGTACCGCTACCGATATGGTGATTGAACCTTTCGGACGTGAAGTCGCTGTGCTTTATGCGAGAGAGAACGATGCAGCAATCGTAACGCTACGGGACGGCGAAGGCCGCGCCTACTTCATCGCGTCTGACTATATGTTTACAAGAGATGGGTTAGGCTATGGTGGTAACGCTACATTCTTCTACAATTTGATGTCAACGCTTCCACGTAACGCGCGGATCGGGCTTGCCGAGCGGCGATATTACACGCTTGAAACGCAACCGCCGAACCCTTTTATGTCGCTTATGTTCCAAACACCGGGTGGCTTAGCGGCAGTCTATACCTGTTTGACGCTCTTCGTTTTCTTAGTCTTACGCGGTCGGCGATTCGGCAGACCACTTGACGCACCGGAGAAAAGCAGGCGTTTGAGTTCCGAATACGTCCAAGCCATGACCGCTCTGTATCAGAAGGGGAACACGCGCCTGTATGTTTTAAAGCACATTCGAGATAACTTCAAAGCGGATCTCGCGACTCGATGGCGTGTCGATCCGAATGTAGATACAGATACCTTTTTAGAGGAGCTAACAGCGCGCGGTGCTATGGATGAAGACAATCAACTCACGAACCTCATAATGGATTTGGAGGGATCAACGAATATATCGGAAGCACAGTTGCGTGACCTTGCACATCGCGTTGAAGCCTACCGCGACCTCGCAAAAATCAATCGACGTTAAATTGACAAGCAATATTCACTGAAAACTTCCTTGCGCTTTTTCCATTAAACTGGTACAGTGTCAAAACAGCCACACGGCATAGGAGATATAGAATGAAATTGAATGAGATAAGAAATGAGAATTGCCTTAATACAATGAAACAAATGAGCGATAATTTCGTTGATCTTGTTGTAACCTCGCCCCCCTATGATGAAATGCGAGAGTATGGCGGATACAAACTGGAAGAATTTGAACAGATTGCTGTTGAGCTGTACCGAGTTTTAAAAGTTGGTGGCGTAGTTGTGTGGGTTATTGCTGATCAAACGGTTAATGGAAATGAGTCAGGCACTTCCTTCCGGCAGGCACTTTACTTCAAGGAAATCGGATTTAACCTCTTTGACACAATGATCTACTTAAAGCCTCCGCGTGGAGCGGTAGGCAGCAACAAAACTTATTGGCAATCATTTGAGTACATGTTCGTCTTTAGTAAGGAGCAGCCCAAGACTATCAATCTTATCATAGATAGAAAAAACAAAGAAGCTCGCAAGGGAGACACTGGCACAAAACGGTTACCTGATGGAACGTTATTAAGAATGAACCGAGAGGGCTATGCTGAATACGGTAGAAGACTAAATGTATGGGAGTATAAAATTGGCAAAGGGCATTCTGCTTCGGATAAAATTGCACACGAACACCCCGCTATATTCCCTGAAAAATTAGCACGAGACCATATCATTTCTTGGAGCAATGCTGGCGATTTGGTCTATGATCCATTTTTAGGTAGTGGAACAGTCGCACTAATGGCTATGTTGAATAAGAGAAATTATCTTGGCAGTGAAATAAATGAAAAATACTGTGAGATTGCGAGAGAAAGACTACGAATAAGTTGTTTACTTGAGGAAAATCAGACAAAGGAATCACGAAACTCCGTATCAGAGGAAACACAGACACCGGAACAACTGGAATTACTGGAGGCTGAATGTGGCTCAGGAAGCGAAGCCTCGCATTTGTAAGGAGTGCGGGCGACTTTTACCCATAGACGCTTTTGAACCAAACCGTTTTGAAGACGGCAACCCCAGCGTGTGGCGCAGCGAATGCAAAGAATGTCGTAAGAAGGCTAAACCATTCCCACGCATACCCGCACGGAAAAAACGCGAATATGTGGCTAACCACCCTCAACCGAAAATAGGTGAGGAATTTTATTGCAGGATTTGTGATAGAACCATAACCATTCAACAAAACCGCGACGTAAATTTGGATCACGACCACACAACAGGTGAAATAAGAGGGTGGATTTGCAATAGGTGTAACACTGGACTGGGCAACTTCCGAGACAATATATCCGTTCTACAGCGAGCTATCAGGTGGCTAAAAAGAACGCTTATGTCTCTGTTTTAGCCAACAAGAATTAGCCACACTTGAGACCCGAAAAGTCTGCCGTGTTTTTTTTTAAATCACCAACACCCTATAGAAACCTCCTTTTGAAAAGAGTCTTATTTGTTACATGACGACATGGACGCGGGCGGCTATGCAAACGTGCTTTATCATAAAGCACACCAAATACAACTTAACCTTTATATCTACAGAAACGAGACGTTCCAAGAACCGATTTCCAACCTTCCAACCCATCCGAAGATCAAAAACGTCCATTTAATATTGAAACTTGCTTACCTTAACTTTACACAAAGGCATATTCACATAATGAGCAATCTCGTTCAGACAACTTTTGAAAAGATGAAACAAGAGGCACAAAAAGTTATTGTCGGGCAGACAGAACTTTTTGAACTCGTCGTTGTTAGCCTATTTTCAGGGGGACACGTCCTGTTAGAAGGTGTTCCCGGCACCGCGAAAACACTCATCGCGAAGACCTTAGCTTTGATCGTCTCCGGTCAATTCAGTCGTGTCCAGTTCACACCCGACCTGATGCCGTCGGATATCGTCGGAACCAGTGTCTTCGATTTGTCAACGAACCAATTTAACCTCAAACGCGGTCCCGTTTTCACAAACGTACTTCTCGCTGACGAGATCAACCGCGCACCCGCGAAGACGCAATCCGCACTCTTAGAATGTATGGAAGAACGGCAGGTCAGCATCGACGGGGTCCGTTACGAGCTGTCGCCCCCGTTTATGGTCCTGGCAACGCAAAACCCGATTGAATACGAAGGCACCTACCCGCTCCCCGAAGCACAGCTTGACCGTTTTCTATTCAAATTACGCGTCGATTACCCACTCCCGGAAGTAGAAACACAGATTCTGATGAACTATCACCACGGGTTCAACGCCACCCGTTTAGAGGCTGCCGGTATTGAAAGCGTCGTTGATAGTGCCGCACTTCAAGCGTGCGAATCGGAAATCCGAGCCGTCACCGTAGAGGACTCGATCTTCAATTATATTGTCAGTTTAGCCACGGCATCCCGTAATTCCAACGAGCTGGTCTTAGGAGGCAGCCCGCGCGCCTCAATCTCACTCTTGTTAGCGAGCAAGACTTATGCTGCACTTCAAGGCCGCGACTATATTTTACCTGATGATGTCAAATTCTTGGCACCGCACGTCTATCGGCACCGCATCCTGCTAAAACCTGAAGCGGAAATAGAGGGGTTAACACCGGACGATGTCATTGATCGGCTGCTTGCAGAGGCGGAAATCCCGCGTTAGGTTAAAACATGCATCTCAGCAACCGCCTGCTCATCTTCTTACTCCCGATAGCCGTCCCGATCCTGCTTTACAAAGTCGCGCCGAACCTCTTGTTCGTTGGGGGCGCATATCTGGTGCTGCTGGTTACCGTGAGTGTGATAGATTACGTTACGAATCCTCTGTTTAAAAGGGTAGAGGTGCGTCGTGAGATGAATTCAAAGTTTTCGCTGGGTGTGGAAAATGTTGTGACGCTGCACGTTGTCAACCGATCGCGGCATCCATTAAGGCTGCGTCTCAAAGACGATTTCCCCGACGAATTTCTCTATGAGACCGTTCTCCACGACTGCCGCGTTTCACCGATGCATGATACGCAGATAACCTATCGTCTAACCCCGCTCCGACGCGGTATTTATCATTTCGCGGACATCCATCTACAGTGCTGGGGTGTTTTAGGATTGATTGTCCGTCGGTGCCAGTTCCCCGCTGCATCGGAGATAAAGGTCTATCCGAACCTACAGGCGGTCCGACAGTACGAACTCTTGGTGAAACGCGGGATGCTCCATCAAATCGGGCTTAAGACCTCTCGGCAGTTCGGGGAAGGCACGGAGATGGAACGGTTACGTGAATATTCACCGGACGACGATTTCCGGCGGATTGATTGGAACGCCACTGCCCGGCAACGGAAACCGATTGTCCGCGAATTCGAGACCGAACGGAGCCAAGACATTGTGATTATGCTGGATACCGGTAGACTTATGGCATCGCCGATCCTTCTCGAAACGTCTACGCTGCACGCCACAGAATCACCAATCCAAAAGGCGATGCATAAATTGGATTACGCCATCAATACAACACTAATGACCGCTTATGTCTCGATGCTCAAAGGGGATAAAGTCGGATTGATCGCTTTTGCGGATACTGTCCACCAATACCTTGCACCGAAGCCAGGCAAGAAACAGTTTTTGACAATGTTAGAAACAATCTACGCGCTGCCGGTTCACTCGGTTGAACCAGATTTTGAGGAGGCGTTCAAGTATCTTGCATCCAAGCAGCGCAAACGCGCCCTCATTATCCTCTTTACCGACATCTTAGACAGCGATTCCGCTGAAGGCATCGCCCGTTATGTCTCTCAACTCTCCAGGCACCATCTCGTGGTTTGCGTGACCTTAACCGACTCCGGCATTGTCGAGTTGGCTGCGCAGAAGTCTACAGATTCCAAATCCGTTTATCAGAAGGCGATTGCGGAGCGGTTATTACAGGAGAAGCACGCAACATTGGAGATATTGCGGCGTCAAGGGGTCATCACGATTGATGTGCCGGCGCATCAGTTGACAATGGCAGTCGTGAATAAGTATCTCGAGCTTAAGGCGAAGTCACGGATTTGAGTCTCGGTATCGTCGCGCTGCGTTGTGTGTGTGATTCGGTTTCAGCGTTCGGGGCCTTCATCACGAAAAGATAGGTGAACAGCAGAACCCCTGTCACAGCACCGAACCCGATTTTGACGGCGTTCGGTAGTTCGGAAGGCGACACGAAGCCTTCGATGGTCCCCGCGACGACGAGCAAGGCGACGCAACCGCCGAGCATCTGGATCGCAACCTTCGCAGCGTCCGTCAAGGCGCGTTTCCGTGTAAAGTGTGACGGCGCGATGAGTGCGTATCCTAACTTCAGTCCGGCACCACCGGCGATAAAAATTGTCGTCAGTTCGATGTAACCGTGTGGCGATACAAACGACCAGAGCGCGAGCGAAACACCGTTGGCATGGCACAAACCGGCAACCGCACCGATGTGGATACCGTTGAGAACTAAAATATAAGCGGTGCCGACCATGAACATGATACCCCACGCGAAGGCGAGGAAAGCGACTTGGATGTTGTTCGTCATCACAAAAGAGGCGAATAGGTTTCGCCATTCAGCTGAAGTGTCGTTCCACGCGCCGTCCTCTAACTTTTTGATATGTGATACGACCCGTTCAGGGATCAGTTTTTCCGCCAATTCTGCGTTTGTCAGTCCGATCCAATACGCTGCTGCGAATGCGATGGCAAACATCAGGAACGATGCTCCGATAAAACTTAGGTTTTCTCGGAAGATTGTCGGAAACCGGAAATGGAAAAATTGCCGAAATGTGCCGCGTTTGAAAGGTGAAGCCTGATAAACTGTAGCGTGCGCGCGGGAGGCGAGTTCATTGAGATACGGAACACAGCGGTCTTGCGGAAAATCACGTCGCGCCACCGCCAAATCGGACGTAACACGCCGGTAGAGATAGCCGAGCCGATTCAACTGCGCCGCATTCGCGTTCCGAGGACGGTTGAGCAGCGTCTCAAGTTCGTTCCATGCAGGCTGTCTTTTTTCGATGAATTCTGTCGCTGTCATAAATTAAGCTCATTCCACTGATTCAGATATAATTTCTTGATTTAATTAAACGCTATTTTACACTAAAAAATCAAGCCTTTTAACGGGTGTGTAAAATTTTTGGCGCGCGATTATTGAAAGCGAGGCCCTGTAGCATAGGCTGTTAGCCTGTGGCACGTATTTCCTAATCCGCGAAATCCGTGAAATCCGCGAAAATCTGTGATTCACACAACTATGAACAAAATATTTACACACCCCTTTTAACGGAATAAGGAGGCCGGCTCTCACAGATGAATGAACAACTATCCATAGAAACACCGGAACAGATTGACATCAGTTTTCAGAAGGCAGGTATCGGGTCGCGTTTTTATGCTGCGCTCATCGATACCGGACTGCTGGTGCTTATCCTCTTTGTCGGATATTACGTCAACCGCAATTTCATCACGGAACTCGGCGACACCCTCGGCAACTGGCTCGGCGCGATCGGTGGTATCCTTGTCTTCGCGCTTTTCTGGGGGTATTATATGGTCTTTGAGGTCACGTCAAACGGTCAAACCCTCGGAAAACAGGCACTCGGTTTACGGGTCATCAAAGACGGCGGCTATCCGATCGGTTTCGCGGATTCCGCCATCCGAAATCTCGTTCGTGTCGTCGATTTTCTGCCCTTCTTTTATGGTGCCGGTCTACTGACGATGCTGATAAACGGCAATTGGCAACGCTTAGGCGATTTAGCCGCCGGCACGCTCGTCGTCAAAACCGCACGCACAGACCTGAAACCTACCGGCGAAAGCACAAAAACGTACGTACCTGTTATCAATATTCCACCCGAAGAATTGAACTATGCTGGATGGATTCGACTTGAGTTGGTGTCGGAGACCGAATTCGGTGTCATCCGTGAATATCTGACCCGCCGTGGAACGCTTCCTAAATTTCGGCGTTCTGAACTGGCACGCACCATCGCCAGTCCTATTGTCGAGAAAATGGGCGGCAGCGGTTCGATTGGATACGATCGGTTTTTAGAGGAAATCTACACACTTAAAACATCGGAAACAGACTGAATTCCAATCTCGTGCTAAACCGCATCATACCTCTGCAACAACGCAACGATTTTTCCTGCGTCTGCCCGTCGCATCCGTTGTGCGACTTGCAGTGGTGTTAGACCTTGACGATTCTTTAGATTCGGATCTGCTCCTTTAATGAGCAACGCTTCCAACGCTGCACGCTGTTTTTCGCCATCCTTTATCGTCGATCGGATCGCCTTGAACAGGGCAGTTTCGCCGTTGTTGTCGGGTGCATCAACCGTGGCCCCTTTTTCGATGAGCAGATGGATAACCTTAAGAAACCCCGCCTTCGCTGCACAATGCAACGCCGTCTCACCCTTATGGTTCCGAATATCGATGTCCGCGCCGAGTGCTAAAAGCCGTAGCACCTCCTCCGGATGTTCGCCTTTGTCGCCACGGCAGACGTAGACAAGCGGAGGCCACCCCATATGGTTCAGCGCGTTAATATCTTTTGAGGGTACACCGTGTGCCTTGAGCAATTGACGCATTTCGGAACCGTCGTCCAAGATACGCGGTGCTTTGCTCGGATCCGCACCGTTCTCAAGCAACATTTTAGTAATCTCCACCTGATCCTCTCCGACAGCATAATCCAATAAATCTTTGCTGTAGGGTTCAATAATTGCACCGCGTGAGATGAGCAGTTCAACAATCGCTACATTCCCGCCGATGATGGCATAACAGAGCGGTGTTGCCCACGCAGTTTCTTCGTATTCAAAGCTGTCAGGTTCGCCGGGCGGTAGCATGACAGATTGGACGGATCCGCTGTTGACGAGGCTTGCGTCGCGGTCAAGCTGTGCACGGACGGTGTCGTAATCTCCGAGGTAGGCAGCACTGTGGATGTCAACCTTCGCACCGTGTGCCAGCAGATAGTCAGCAACCGCGTCGCGGCCTTCGTGTCGTGCGACACAATACGGCGTGATTTCGATACCGTGTTGACTCAGATGACATCCGGGCAGATGGATATCGGCACCGCGTTCGCGGAGAAATTGAACCATCTCCAATTTCCCACGATACGCCGCCTCCCACAGCATCGTCCGACCGTGCGAGCCGACCGTGTGAATCCAAGCCGGAGTGTCAGCAAGCAGCTGGCGGACGGCTTTGAGGTCACCGCGCCCCGCCGCTGCAACAACGATCTTCAGAAAGTCGCTCTGTTTTCCAGTAAGTTTAATTTTTGCCACTGTCTCAATTCACCTCCAAAACGCGCGGACGACCGCCAATAGACGGCGGCAACAACATCCGCTTCTGCTGTTCACTCAATTCGCCGTATCTACTGATGTCATAATAATTCCCTGACCACGCCGAATGTCCCGGACTGTATTTATACAACAGCGACCGGCGTTGATGTTTCGCTGTCCACGGCATTGTTCCGTGGACCAACGCTTCCGTGAAGAAAAGCACATCGCCAGCACCGAGTGCCGGTTGGACGACATAGTGTGCAGGACGCTCGAACCGCCGCACCTCTGACGGGATTTCGCGCAAGAAATTGCTCTTATGGCTGCCGGGAATACAAGCGAACCCGCCCGCACCTGCCGGTGCATCTGCCAAGTTATAGGTCATCACACATAAACCGTTGCGCATGATACCGTCGCGATACTTATACCAGTGATCGCCTTCGGGACCGCCGGGTCTACCGCCGTCTTCACCGCCGTGCAACCCGCCACGTCCCTGTCCCTCTTCCATGAAGATGGCATAGTCATGGTCTAAACGGACGTTTGGACCCAAGAGGTCTATGAGATACGGCAGGATTTTCGGATGATCAATCAACCGCTTAAACGGTTCACCCCAAAGGCTTGGGGGGCCGTGGCGTTCCGTGTTATCGATGATATCGTTCATCTCAGCGACTTCATCTGCACTCAAGACGTTCTTTATAACCAGATACCCTTCAAGATCAACCTGAAATTTTTCTTCACCTGTCATAGTTAAAGTTCCTTTCATTTGGCTTTCGGTTTCCATCAGCCCCTCTTTGTAGAATAGGCTGTTAGCCTGTTCACTCTTGCGTCTTTTCCTCTCTTTGTAGAATAGGCTGTTAGCCTGTTCACTCTTGCGTCTTTTCCAAAAAGTTCGCCACCACTCAAAACTCACGGAAAAATAGAAACAGACGTAAAAATAAAGACTATACGGAACAAAAAACTGTCCAAGCTATTGTCGTATATACAGATCTTCTGATGTTCAATCTGGATCAATGACGCGGGGGCGTCTACCGATAGACGGCGGCATCAACATCCGTTTCTGTTGTTCCGTCAATCCATCGTATTTGCTCATGTCGTAATAATTGCTCGACCATGCGGAGTGCCCTGGGCTGTACTTATAGAGCAACGCGCGGCGTTGATGTTTCGCTGTCCACGGCATCGTCCCGTGGATGAGTGCCTCCGTGAAAAAGATGACATCCCCGGCTTCGACTGCCGGTTGGACGACGTAATGTGCAGGACGCTCGAATCGCCGAACTTCTGATGGAATCTCCGGCGCGAAGTTACTCTTATGACTTCCCGGAATACAAGCGAACCCGCCAGCACCCGCGGGGGCGTCCGCCAGATTATACGTCATCACGGACAGACCGTTCCGCATGATACCATCCCGATATTTATACCAGTGATCGCCGACGTGTCCACCGGCGCGCCCCCCGTCCTCCCCGCCGTGCAACCCGCCGCGGCCTTGACCTTTCTCCATAAAGAGCGAATAATCGTGATCAAGTCGGACATGCGGACCCAACAGTTCGATGAGATACGGGAGGAGTGTCGGGTGGTCGATGAGCCGTTTGAACGGTTCACCCCAGAGACTCGGCGGTCCTTGACGGTCTCCGCTATCAATCATCTCGTTCATCTCAGCGACTTCGTCGTCGGTTAGGACATTCTTTATGACGAGATACCCTTCAAGATCGACCTGAAATTTTTCTTCACCTGTCATGTTAGATAATCCTCTCTTTTGGATTTCGGTTTCCATCAGCCATCGGAAACCATCGGCAAGAAGACTTTGTGGCAGTTATCGGAACTTTACATGCTACGCATTTTTGCTGAAAAGTTTCCTCTGTTTTCGGGCCCCTAATTCCTATGAATATGAAAATGATAACATATCCAACGAATGGATGTCAATTATTATACCATTAACCGGATGTTATACCATTTCAGGAGCGACTGATCTGTGGCTTAGAGATTTCGGAAAGCGTCGTCACGTATCTCTGGCATTCTGGCTTCTGCGTGTGCTGTCTGGTAGCGGTTAGAAAGTTCATGTAGATGTTCAATCTTTGCGTCAATCTTTTCTAACCGCCCCGCGCTCGAACCTTCTGGCGAAAAGTGAGATGGCATATTCTATCTCGTCGGGTGAGAGATGGATCGGCGGCAAGGCTGCGACTTCTCGGACTTCTTCAAGTTCTATGTCCTCATAAATGATCGGTTTCTCTTCAATTGAGGGTGGTAACTGTGTTTTTGGGTTCTGGTGTTCTGTGCTCATGGTTTGACCTCCGTGCGAAATGCTGCGAAAATTTCCGTAGGTTGTTTTATATGTTATCATATTTATAGTATAATATAATATAAGTATAACATATATAAAGGGGAATGTCAAATAAACTTTTAGTTTTTTAATTGTCTGAATCGCGGATTATCACGGATGACGCGGATGACGCGGATTGAGGTGTTGTGCCAATCTTGCGTTTATCTTACCGCAAGTTGCTACTTACAAGATTTTAGATATGATCCCTTGTTTTTTCATTGAAAGAGGTCTGTATTCAAGGCGTTTTTGTAATGCCATATTATATACGGATTTGAGGGAATTATGAGGGGAATTTTAGGATTGTCTGAATCAGGATAGACAGGATTTTAGGATTTTCAGGATTGGGTATTTGTTTAAATTTGATATTGATGCAGATGATATGGATGACGCTAATTACGTCGCTGGCGAGGTTTCCTAACCTCGCCAACAAACGCATTGCTATCGGTCCTAATTCAACTTAAAGCCTGTTGCAAACTCGTTTCAGCACTTTCAGGGGGTAATAAGCGAATCATGTCGTCTGCCATAATTTTGCCGCCATACTCTCCTGTTCTGCCTGCATATTCTCCATTTTTACGCCAATCTATTTGGGATGCTGCTTCTACAAGGCGGCTGACATTATCCCAATTCATACCTATTTCCTCACTGTAACTCCGCGAAAAAATTTGGGCACCGGTGTATGCCCAAGATGTAAGTCCGGTGAGTTCAAGGAGCTTGTACTCAAAAGCGTTTCTGCGACTGCCCTTTATTTCAGGATCATCGAGTTTTTCAATATCTGACCATTCTTCATCAAGATGGTCAGCAATTATTGTCCAAAACCGGGACATAAAATCGATTTTCTGTCCAACATCTAAGTCTTGAACGTCGCCGATAGCAAACAAGCGTTTAACCTGTTTTGCTACGCTGGCAAGGTTAAAAAGTTGTGTGCGTTGCAACGTCGTTTTTGTAATTCTGCCATTGAAGGGACTGTCTGTCTCTTCATTGAGCCCCCACGCAACCTGTGCCTCCTCTTTAGCCTCCAGATATATAGTTAACGATCTGGGAACACCTTTTTGCGTATTGTTAACGACGAGAAATTCCTTCTTTTCTTTTTCAGGATCCAGATCGGGGAGAAGTATGAAGGAGATTTCGCGTACATCATCTTCAGATTCATATAAGTGCACAAATCCGCCAAGACGGTGTTGACCGTCAAGAATAGCGGCTTTCTCTTGAATGATAAGTTTTCCTACCTCTTGTCCTTCACCATTTGGTTTGAAATGCCAATTGCCGCGCCCAGAGAGAAGGATTGGTGGTATAATGCTGTTAGGGTGATCTTTGAGGAACCTAGCGAAGGCTCTCATACGTGACAACGAACCGGGGCGTTGGTACCCCTCTTCTGTCTGTTCGTTAAGGGGAGTCTGACGGGAACTGGGTTCGTTTACTGGAACAAAAGTCACGTTTTTAACCTTGTCGGACAGAATTGTCCCAAATAAATACTTCTGATTCGCCTGAGTTTTCTGAACGACTCCGGCAATTTCGCCAATTTTATTACTCATTGATTAATTCTCCTCAATTTGAAGGTTGGGGATACGAGATAGGACGACGATAAAAAAAGATGCATCGTTTCGATATTCGTATAACCAATCTTTGTGTTTATGCAATTTTGAAACTGTATCAGGATTGCGGAAATCCCAGCAAGTTACGAGGTTAACTTGATGATAAGGATGCCCGTGATCATCAAAATTCTCAAAGTGATATTCTAATTCAATCGGGACAAACATGGATTGCGCCTCAACTTCTCTTATTTGGTAGGAAGCTATTGCATCTATGCCGGCGCGGGGTGTGTATTCCCATAAGAGGAATTCATGAAAAGGAAGGGCGTTAAGTGCCTCTAATTTGGCTAGCAAGACAAGCACTTCATTTTCATTTGAAGGAACAAGCATCAGGGGTTCACCTTTAAAAAGCACTCTATTGCCCACCCGCGCTCGCTCTTGCCTTACTTTCAGATTTCGCGACGATTTGGTTTGTTGTTCCCATTGCATCTCTTCTCTGTAGTTTTGAAACGAATTTGATTCTGTGATTGAAATTCGCGCATTTTCAACAGAGTCAACCAATTCATCAATCAATTTACGTGTATGTCCTCCACGAATTGCAGTCCCTTTTAATGTTTCCGAACCAATTTCCACAATCCAGTATGGGTCTTTAGTCTTTCTAATCAACCAATCTTCCTTTTGCGGATGAACTGGACCGAACATCGTATATAGTTCATTTTTTTTAAGCAATGGGGAGGTATAAAAGTTGGCATGACCGATGTGAATTCCGTTTGTATCGTGTAGATTCGTTCGCATAGTAAAGTAATCTGTGGCCCCCAACTTATTTATATACCGGTTCTGAGGGTGAATTACATATTCTTCGGCAAATATTATCCAACGAATGTAATATACTGAGTCTACAAAACCTGTAGCCCCTAGCCAAGTATTTTCCCAAAAATGAGAGCGAACGCTGGAAATATTTTGTAACCCGTTTGGCGTTGTGTGAGATCTGCCAAATCCGTTTAGCACCAAGAGCGAATCTGTATCCTTAGGTGGATTATCACGCAGCGTTATCTGATTTGAAGATGGTAGGCTTTTGAAGAGTTCGCAAATATTAACTGTGAGGGTCTTTTCTGTTTGGCGCAAGGAAAGAGAATCCGCAAAGAAAACTTCTTTCAATGATCCATCAATTAACGTAAGGACATCATTGTCAGAAATAGCGTGATCGCAGTCGATTTGTCCTATTGTTCTACCGGCACTATTAAATGTGAATCTAAAAGTCCAGCAACTCGGTTGGACGCGATTGATTAGTTCCGCTATCCGCAATGGATTTGGGCTAACACCCAAGTCTGTAAAAATTTCGGAGCAAGTGTGTTGTAAATTTAACTGGATCATTCTATTGCCTCAACCTCGTAAGGGGCGGTTTTGGCTGCATCCTTTTTACGGACGCGAAACTGAATGCCTTGGAAAACGCCTCCGTTATTTTCGCGTAGTTCTTCAAGTGAACGTCCTAAAGATGATGCTGAGATGTAGAAGATATACTCAAGGTTATTGCTAATTTTTTCAACATGAAGAATAGGGACATACCCCTTAAATGTCAACACAACATCGGGTTCAGAGATGATTTCCAATTCTATCCATCCGGTACTGACTTTTAAAGATGGTGGTAATTCTTTCGGCATAGTTGTTTCCTTCCAATTATGATAGGGCTGCGGCGAGTTGAGCTTGAGGCGACGGTTTCTCAAAAATATTGTCGGATTTCAGCAGCTTTTCAAAGGCCTCGGATAGGTTCCATATCGGTTCTTCAGCTCCTTCGTTGAGCATTTTTACGATGTGCGGAACACCTGCAGCCGCCAGACCGTTAGCGAGATCCATCATCTCGCTCGGGTTGAGAACAACCGCTAAGTTACCTTTAAGGGCTATGGCGATTAACATAATCGCTTGCGCCTGCCAGCCATCCGTGTCAAAAATGTTTCCACTAATAATGCCAACTTTTTCGTCCTTTTTCTTTCTCGTTAAATCGATAGGTTCGAGATTTTTAAGTACTGCTAATGAGAGCCCGGCAAACCAGAGGTCAACTTTCCGGGGAAACGGACTCATCTCGACGTTTACGCGCGATTTTCCTGCTTGGCAGTAGGCATCGTAATCATCGCGCTGCGTTTCAAGTGAAATTATCTGCATCCCCCGGAACGGGTTATTGTACTGTTGCGCCATATTCATCTCCTAAGATTCTGTGTGGATTTCCACTTCACTATCTGTTCTCCGCTTACAGAGTTCACATTCTCCGAGATTCTTGCATTCACATCGGAGTGCCTGAGGTTCTTTGATATGCGGGTCATTCACTAATATAGTCGGGTAGTGTGCAGAATTCGTTATTGTGATTATCTGTCCTGCCATCTCTGTTATAATATCCTCACAGTCTTTAATTTCAGAGCGTGTCAAAAAGAGGATAAGTTGTGAACTCTCTTGGATAGCTGTTTTGAGGACAGAACGTTTAACAAAACCGTCCATCATTCCGAGTGGCGTGTCAATGACATTCGGTGCCGTGACTTCGCTGACTTTAGTCAGCGCGAGAATAAATGCTATCGTTAATGCCCGCCGAGAAGCGCCGTTTAAATCTTTACTGGGATTCAAACGGAGTTCATTCGGACCATAGACGAGGATATCAAATTCTTTACTGATTTCGGCTTTTTGGATGATGGATCCCTGTTCAGCATCTGCACCGATCATTTCTAAAAAGAGGGCGTTCATCCATTGACTCACTTTATGTAGTTCTTCGTTTATGATTCGGCCACAGGAGTTTTTAAGGATTTGCTCTATGTCGCGCGTGGCATCTAATCTGGCTGATATTTGTTTTTCTCTCCTATCTTGAGTTTGAAGATTGTTACGCCTCGCTGTCAAGGATCTATGCCTTTCGCGTAGCCGTTCAAGTTCTCTTTCGTGATCCAAATAGGTGTCGTTCAAAGAATTGCGTTTATTGATACAGTCTTGTTTGTGCCTACGAAGTGCTTGAATGTCGGTGTTCCCGATATTTTCCAGTTGGACTTCAAGGGCTGCTAGCTCCTTTTCCAGTTCAACGCGTGTATTTTCAAGTTTATTGAGCCTCACTAAGGTTTTATTGTACGCTGAGCTCCAATGTTGGTCTGCATCGAGGGCTACTGGTTTCAGTGCCAATGAACCGAAGTAGAGGTCGGTCAGACATTTTTGGCGTTCGTCTGCGGTGCGGCTTTCTTTAATCAACTGCTCAATATGCTCTCTGCGCCGTTTTCCATCTTTGGAGTGTTGGTCGAGTGCCTCTCCACAGATACAAGTAACCCCTGTTAGCCGTTCTTCAAGCACCGGAATCGTGGTTCTCGGAAGTTTACCTTCTTCACGAAGTTCATCCAATTTCTCTAAACTTTGTTCTAAAACTGGCGCGAGAAGGTCTCGAAGTAGTTCGGGTTTTCTGAACATTTGTGAATGCTCAGAAACCAGATTCTCTTCTTCTTCTCTGATCCTGTTCAGTTCTGTCTCTGTCCTTTTTAGTTTACGATTAAGCTCTTCTTGGTCTCCCTTAACCAACGCTGCTTCAATGTCCTTTTCAATGGTCTCTAAATTTTGATTGATCGCATCAATTTGGCGTTTCACATCGTCTCTTTCATCTTCAATATGTTCAATATTTCTCTCTATCTCCCCTAATTCTGTCTCTATATCTGTGAGTTCTGTGCTACTCCCGAGGTTCTTCAGGTTTTTCCTGAATCCAGCGATCGTCTTTTTCAAATGGACGAGGGCAGATTCAATAACGTCAAGCCCTAACAAGGATCGGATAGCGTCCTCCACCTGTTTCCGTTTGTCTGAGATCGAGTCTGCTTCAATGAAGCTCAGTGCTCGGTCTCCGTCGGTGAAGAATACTTCGCGCAGGGTGGGAGGCAACAATAATCGCGCAACCTGCGCTTCGGGCGGGTTAATCGGAACGGCTCCGGTGTCTGTCAGTTCAAACAACTCTATTTTAGGGTTTTGTTTCCGTTCATCTGTTGTTTCCTCTACGGATCGAATGAGACGGTAGCGACTTGTCTGATTTCGCTGTAACTTTGATGAAGATATTTCAAAATCGACTTGTACGGATATTGGGATAGTTTGTCCATCTGGAACATCCGAATCGATTGGAAATAATCTGTGTCCTTTACCTTTGTCAGGTAAGGCATCGTCGCCGTAGAGAGCCCACTGAAGCGCGTTTAAGAGAGTCGTTTTCCCACTTTCATTTGATGCTCGAATGACTGTGAGTTTTTTTGTATCACTTGTCGAGAAATCTAATCTTAGATCTCTCAGCAGACGAAAGTTCTGAAATTTGGCACTGACTATTTTCATTGAGCAAACTCCGATGTTGTGTTATCTCTATCACGATTCTCGTAAAGAAACTTGCCAACTGCATCGCAAGCTTGATCTACTTGTTTTTGAATATTGGTTTTTTGTTCTTTATGATACTTCTCAGCAATAAGGATTTCAATGATCGTATTCAGAATTTCTTTTCTATATCCTGGGCATTTCCCTTCAATAGACCCACATTCATTCTGAATTAGGTTTGCCATTTTTTGCGCATTGAATGACATAGTATCCTCCGTTATGTGTAGAGTGCTTTAACAAGTTGGTCAATACGGTTTAAAGGTCCATCAGGTCTACCGAAGTTTTTCGCAAGATAAGCGAACGCTTGAATCCGCTTGAGTTCGGATTCGATTAAGGTGCATGCGCGAGTGTCAATATTTTCTAAATCTGGCGGTAATGCAATGAAATCATGGATTTCACTATGCGTTTTACCGGTTTCGCTACATGTTCTGAGCAACCGACCACGCCGTTGTACCCATTGGCGTTCTACCGTGGTACTGGCAAGAATAAAAGCCTTTTCAATTTGAGGGATGTTCACCCCTTCATCTAAGACGCGCTTTGCTGTTAGAATACGCAGCGTTCCTTCTTGGAACAATCGGATAATATCACCTGTCTTTTTACGGTCTGCGGTTTCTACATAGGTGAGTTGATGAAACAGGATACCGTGTTTGTTCAATAAGGCGTTGACATCTTTCAGCTGCTGGGGGGCCTTGTCAGACGTGTAAATCAACGTATGTTGGAGTTTATCGAAATCTTCGCGTTGCGTTAAGACTTCTTCTAATGCAGCAATCTTATTTTTAGCGTTTTCCAAGAGGGCACGTCTGTCCCGAAGCAACTTCATCAGATATTCATCGTCTGCATCCGGGTCCTCTTGTCGCCATGCATTTTTTCCGATCTTTTCGGTGAGCTCGTACCATTCCTCCATTTCATCTTCTGTAAGTTCTACCGGATGCACGTAGTATTCGTATTCAACAAGGCATCGTCCAATCGCTTCCTCAAGTGTGAATTTAAAGACGATTGGACCAAAGAATGAAAATAATTGCTCGGTTCCCTCCTCATCATACTGGCGAATCGGCGTTGCTGATAGCCCTAGTCTGTAATCAAAGAAGTCAGGTGGATCGGTTATGAATCCTTCACTTCCGAGATTATGTACCTCATCTGCTATGAGCAACGTTTTACAGCTAAATGTTTCGAGTTCGGTTTTAAAATCACTGTTGCAAAGTGTTCGATGCGTAACGACGACTATCTCAACATCACTACTGCCGAATCGAAGTCTCCGTTTGAGTTTACTGAGTTCAGCGGATCGTCCTTTTGCTCCGTTTGCCTCGGTGAGATTAACCGGTTTTAATCCGAACGGTGAAATCTCATCACACCACTGTTGAATGAGTGGAATATAAGGCGCAGCAACAACAATAAGGAGTGGTTTCTCTACCTTGTAGAGTCTACGCGCGCAGATCATGGCAGCGATAGTTTTCCCGGAACCGGTTGCCATCTCTAAAATACCCTGATAACTGGCTTCACACCACGCCTTAATTGCTCTACCTTGATGCTCAAAATCACCTTCCTCATATCGAAGATATGACGGTATCGCAAATGACGGACGAGACATCTTATCGAGGTCGTATGGTTCTGAGGATTCATCTATCGAACCAGTTTCCTCTTCGTAGAGTGTGTAAAATTCTGATTCGGTTGGCGGAGTGTCCGATTTATAGGTTTTCAACACATTTTCCTTAATCGCTTGTGGTATCGGTATGACAGTACAAGTCTCATCGTAATTTGTCCAAAGTTGCCTAAACTGATCACACAATTTTTCTGTAATATAGCGTTGGTTGGCATCTTCCCAGGATTTAGAGATAGACAGCTGCTCAATGTTCTTTTCAACGCCAGCATAGGTCATGTTACTTGAGCCGTGTACCGCTATTACATCATCGCTATCGTGAAAAAGCCAAACTTTTGGGTGGAAAAGAGCATCTTTCATCAAGGCAATTTTGATTTCCACGCGTCCGTGACGTAGCATCCATGAGAGGCATTTCAGCGTATGTCGTGCGATAGCGTTTTCCGTAACAATAAAATCTTCTAATGCATCATGAGCGATTTCTTCAGCAGAGGTAGTTCCCAGTTCTATTGCTTCCCTGTCTTCTGTTCTCAAAAGTGGACTGATAACAAGACGCAAACTTTCGTCTGAACAGTCTATAAAACTTGCCAAACCTGGTGCGAGTGATGCCAGAATTTCACTTGAAAAGAAACCCATCATGCAATCGACAGAGGTTGCAGACTGAAAACATGGAATGAGGACATCTTTCGTCACAGGGTCCTTTGGCAATATATAGAGTGGTCGAATATCGGGTATTGTCCGAAGGCTCATCTTATTATCTGTTCCCTTTCAAGCACAATAGGATTTTATTTCTGTTACTTATGGCAAGGCAAACACGGTTCCTCGTCATCTTCATCGTCAAGAACATCGGTGAGGATTTCTATTAGACGGCGATTCGGTTTTGCTGCTTTCTTAGATGCCATCGCCTTTTCGGTATTTGCTTTGATCTCCGCGATCCGTTCTGGTTGCGATAACTCCTCTAAACTTTCGCCCTGACACCACGTGAACCGTTCGCCCGTTTCTGGATTGAATTTCTCATAACCTTTGGCGAGTTCAAAGAGATCGGGATGCTGCTCTAACAATCCGACCCACTCGGATTTGCGTTGGAAGAAGCAGAAATAACAACCGGAACGCGTCCGCCACTTGTAATAGTCGGGTAGACCGAGTCCGCTCTCCTCCAGTATTCGGTACACATCTTTTTTGGTAATGCCGTCCTCTTTGAACGGGTATTTGGGTTCAATGTTATAGAGCGAGGAGACGCTCGGTGGCTTGTAGCCGACGCGATCTTCGTCGGCACGAATGGCGATGTAGTGATACGCATGATCTGTACCGATGTATTCCTCAAAAGGTCGTATTTTCAAGTTGACGGTGCACCAGCGAATTTGAGACGAAGGCAACAACCCACCATAGACCGTCAGCCAGTGATCGAAATCGCGGTTACTGTTGGCATCGGCGTTCATATTGAGACGTACAATCGGTTTGCCGAGGAAAGCCTCTAACCGATCCAAAAAATCGTAAGTCTCCTGCAATTCCTTGCCGGTGTCAGAGAAGAAGTATTCCATTTCTGGTACTTTGTCCCGCATATAAACCGCGAGTGCTGAACTGTCTTTACCACCGGAGAGTCCAAGGACATGGCGGATTTTTTGTGTCATTTTTTCACCTCTCTATTTATCCAGCCGCTGCATCCATTTTTGTGAAATCCGCGCCAAGATTGCGATATGGAGTTCTGGGTTGTCGTCTACGTCAAACTTATCGAAAATCTTCCTGATTTCGTCTTCCATTTCAGAAGTTTGTGCCTCAGCCGTCGGTGTCAGCTGAACAACGCGCTCTTGTTCGGTTCGGTTCGGTGTCGTGATACCGACGCGGATGGGTTCCCCTGTTGAGGATTCAGGGTGTGCTATTTTTTCATAAGACACCGCTTCAAAGTGCCTGAATTTCCTCGCAAGTTGCGCGAGATTGCTTTCAAATTGCACTTTATCTGTGTCTACCCACGCTGATGGCGGTTTTTTTGCGAGAAAAGTCGCGATCGCCTCAAGCCAACTGCTGAAATCGTGTCCACCACTGCAAACTTGGACTAAGAACCCTTTAATATCCATCTCAATTGTTACCGTTAACAACGGTTCCGCTCTGGTGACCAGTTCGGAACGGAGTTTTTCAGCCGTTGGTGTCAAACCGAACGCCATCACTAACATTTGCTCAACGGAATTCAGCAAAACCTCATAAGCCTGTTCTAATTCGGACAGTGCGTCCCGTAGGATCCTAAAGAATTCTGATACTGTTTCGGTACTTGTTACCTCTGCACCAAAAGTTGGGAACCCAAACGCTTCTGGCAACTGTTTAAAGAGGAGTTCGTCAGGTTCGCGAGCATTCAGGACAACTTTACGGAGGTTCTTCGCGTTATTACTCAATTTCTGTGTCGTCAAAGTGTATTTCGGCAGTTGTGCGATCGTTCGCATTAACGGCGTAACGACTGTTAGCAGATCCGGCGTTTGGGTTTCTATCGATTGATTGAATGCCCCTAAAAATTGCGAAAATAGATCGGAACGGACTCCCGTCATCCGAAATCGTTTCAATTCAAAGAGTTGCGGTGCTTTAAGGAGCCTCTCAAAAACCGGCATTGACCAGCCTGCTATAAAAGACCCGTTTTCGTAGAGTGCGATTTCTGTTTTGTAGTGCTGCATCACGGCACATAAAAGGATTGGCAGCGGACCTTCGCGAACGCCGAGCGGCGGATCCATCAAACGTTCATAGAGTTTCACAACGGTTTGTCGTTCATCTTCACACGCTTCCAGAAAAGTCTCAATGGTTTCCCATGTGTCCGTTATCTGGTTTTCGTCATCTGGTTTCGGAGGGTGGAAACCCCAGACCCCCGAGTTTTGGCGATGGATGCCTGTTTCTGCAAGCAGTGAACGATAGATACTCATTTCAGCAGGATAGCCGGTAATACCGAGGTTTTTCTGATCTCCGTTTTCAAGCATCGCCTGAATTAATTTCCGTCGCGCGGTCGTTACCGCGCCAGAGATTTTCCGCCGGTTGATCAGTTCATTCCGAATAAAAGGGGTTTTGTGATAAACCGTATCACAGATTTTCGATAGATACTCGTTTCTTGCGCGTTGCGAATCGATAGTTATTTCTTGTCCCTTGTAAAACCACCGACAAGGTTCATCGCTGTCACCACTAAAAATCGTTGTCAGTTGGTCTGCGACAACCCGTTCTGCTGCCACCCATCGGGTTGAAAGTTCACGTCTCGCGGTTGCATCACCTTCGAGTTCCGGAGTATTTTCCCATATCCACTGTAAACAGGCAAGTTCAGTGACGGCATCTCGGAGAAAACCGGTGGAATGTGGGATACCGATCAGCACATTTTGACGTTCTGTTGTGTCTTTTGTGTTCGCTTTTTCGGCGAACTGATTCACTTCATCTTCACCTTCTGGGAGTGCGTAGAGGACCAGACCGTCGGCATCACCGAGCGGTTCGTTCAGATTCGCGTCAAAGTTTTCAAGATCGGTGTACCGAACCTCGAAATAGCGAAGTGTGCCTTTCTCAAATAGGTGTCTGCGAGCGATCAGCGGTCGCGGCGGCGTGAGTTTTGACAGATAATTCGTGAGTGTCTCGCTTGGATCGAGGTGTCCTTCCGCTTCGTCAGACAACGCCTCAATATCAACGTCGCTCCCCTGCCATAGGGCATAGACATCGTTGTAGCGACGATAGATAACAATTGAACGTTCTTTTAGTATCGTTAGTGCGGTCTCAAATGCCTGATTGAATTCTGGTGTGTAATCATCTAAAGCATAACGCAGGATTCGCTTGGAGGCTTTCAGGTTCGTACTCACCTCTCCGATAATACTGAGCAACCCTATCGTCTTAATGAGTTTAACCAGCGTCGGTGATGGGTCCGTCAGTCGGTTGATAGCCATCTCAATTTCGACCCACTTATCACCGTCGCGTGAGGCGTACAGTCGGTTCGCTATAGTGGTGTTGAGATAATCGTACAAGTCAGCCACTGACAGCATCGGCAGTACATTTCCGTCATAGTGCTGATTTGACAGAAAATCTTTTAAGCCGTGAGGTTCGCTTGAACTCAAAAAAGCGAAGAGTGAACGTTCGTTTTGTGCGAACCGACGGAAGATTGGACCGATAACGAGTGCCACAGTCGGGTGCAGCGGTAGACAGTCTCGTAAGAGTCGGCTAAATTCCTCGTCGGTCAATTGATTCGGTTTGATGTCCAATTCAATAGGAACGGATAGGTCTTCGTTGTCACCGACTGATTTATCTTGGATCGCGGAGGCAATCAGGCGAAGTATCTGTTCAGTGGGTTCAACAAAGGCGATGTCTTCAAACCGTCCTTGTACTTTTGCCCACTCCTCGCGTTGTGATTTCGCTAACCGGGGGGCGTATTGTTCAAAAGCCTGATGTAGAATTGTCAGCAAAAACAGGGGTGTCTGCGTGCTTCGTGTCGCAAATTCGGCAAGCGTCTGTAAGACAAAGACATCGCCTTGTGCTGAAGATTGTGCGGCGTATTCAAGAAATTTGCCGAGTTCATCGATCACTAACAGGAGACCGCTGCCGCCATGTTTTGCAACATAATGTGTTGCGGACTCGAACAAATCGGTGATTTCAGAAGCACTCGGCATTTCTCCTTGTTCTGCCGCTTCTGACAGATTTTTGATTTTCCGACGCAGCGAACTCCGCGGTGAGCTGCCGTTAAAAGCGGCGATCCCGTGTTCTAACCCTTGGAGGAGCGCGAGCGTAATCGGTGCGCGTTCGCCAGAGATCAGCACTGGACAAAATCCTGATGATGGGTTCTGCCCGTTCCCGTTCGCGCTGATGAACTGTTCGTATAGTGAAGTATCTCCACACTTGAGGAGGTCCAAAGCTTGCTGCGTTGTCGGAGCGTCCGGATCCCCGAACAACTTCGCAGCGAAAAGCGCGAAAGCTGATTTTCCTGAACCGTAGGGACCGGTGAGCGACCAGGCTTTCGATGTCGCTTCGTTCTCTTGAGCCGAGATCAGACGGCTGAGGGTCTCTCGTGCTTTGACGGTTACGATGTAACCCTCTAACGCGTTTTCGGTATAAAAATCGCGCTCCAGATGTATCGAACGCCGAAAACGTTCTGTAATATGAAAGAGATCTGATAAACGCGTATTAACCATAGTACCTCTTTAAAAGTTCTTTCTGATCTAAACTTCTATGTCGATAAAGCTGCTTCAGTCCTGTCGTCTCATCGTATTCCAATGCGCCTCTTGTAAGTTCGGCAAGGTTTTCGAGATATGCTGTCATCGTATCTTCATCTAACCTGAAAACCCGGCCCGGACTTGCGGGGGTGTACATCAAATCTGAGAACGTAAGCGATTCTCCCCAAAGGAGACGACTTTCCCAAAACGTATCTATTGCCCATGCGACGACTTCTATCGGGAGTGTCTCTTTGTCGCCTCGCTGGAATTCATAGCCATCGCCGTCCGGTAATTCAGCAATTAGGTTGAGTTCAACGAGCGGACAATCAAAAGTTTCCTCAACAACGCTATCGCTATGCCGCGAGTGGCAGTAGGTTCGGATAAAGCAATTGACATCCCGCCGCAATGTGTTAGCGGAAACGGGCCGCATAGACTGTTTCTGTTGCCGTGCCCATTCATACACTTTTCTCGCGAATATAGAGGGTGTAAATTGGTTACCCCGTAGAACGTTAAATGCCCAATACCATGCTGTCGCCTGATGGGTGTTGGTTGCGATCTGCCAATGAATCAACCACAGGGTTGCCGGATCGTCAAGGTATGGATCAAAGCCGTTTTCGCCGAAAATGTCACTCCCGAGCTCCGTAAGCGCGAATTCCTTAGGTTGACCTGTCCCTTCTTCAATGAGTTTTGACGCGCGACACCAATGGCGGATAGAGCTCACCATGTTTTTCCCGACACCTAACGTAACAGAGGCGTTCTCTGATGAAAAGACTGTCGCATCTTTTATCACGGCATCAACCCCTTTCTTTAACCACGTATACCGAAACGGAAACGTCTGGTGTCCTGAGAAGGATGGCGTAATGGGTTGCGAGTGGATAGTGTGCGTGTTACTCAAACTTCACCCCCTGATGTGCAAAGAAATACGGGTAAGAAGATTGGCGTAACAACTGAGGGTAGGACAAGAAAAAAGCCCGCGTGGCGTGCCATTGCCAGAGATGGCACGCAGGCGCGAAGCATCGATAAACGCTCTGGATATTTTTTATACTAAAATACTTATCGTTTGTTGAGTGGGGGGGGGGGGTAGATTGC
>JAODVQ020047524.1:0-19348 GCA_025400075.2 Phenganax stokvisi
GCTCCGCCCGCGTGGGCAAAAGGCCATTTTCCACTACGACCGTTTTGTCCACGCGGGCGGAGCGCACAGTTTTTAACATATTCTGTTGGTGATTGTCCGCTCTTGATTCTCGTGTACACGCGGAGAAAATTGAATTACTTTTGACTTGGCCTGCACGTGAGACCAAGCGCCGACAGGCAACGACAGAGCATGTTCAATACTGTGCGCTGCGCCCGCGCGGGAGAAACGGCCGTAGTAGAAAATGGACTTAATGCGTTAAAACTAAGAGAAGCGTTAAAACAAAAACTTGAATCGCTTCCTATATTTTTCGTATTTGCGTGAGAATATTATGTCTATGCGTGTAAGCGTGAGAATATTTGTAAGGCGTGGTGTCTGCAGAATGCCAGAATAAACTAATTCCTGATATATCAGCAGGCATAATGTTCAGTGCTGACCCTGTTCGTTCGTTTCCTTGCACTTGTATGACGGAACGTTCCATTGCTGGTTGAAACTGAAACCAGAATCTTCACGGCTGTAAACTGCTGACCATTCTAACTCCTCTCCTTCTGTTCTAGACATGGCTCCGTTTTATGAGGAGGTGTGCCCAGACATTGGTTGGACTGTTGACCAAACTTTGTTGGACAAGATGAAGGAAGCAAATAGGATTGAAATTGCAGAGCTTGAGAAAGCAATTGAAGATGCCGAAACGAACTTAGGAGAAACAGAAGTCAGAGATGCTTTGCTATCAAAGGCTGAATACCTCTGTAAAATAGGTGATAAGGTGAGCAAGTCGTTAGCGATATATCATTAACTCATCTTAACGAGTAGTTAACAGACCAGCATAAATTGTAGTTAATATGTTTTCTCTTATGTTAGGAAGCAGCTTTATCAGCATTGAGAAAAACTTACGAGAAAACAGTGACAACTGGCTTCAAGTTGGATATCATATTTTATTATCTACGACTTGGTTTATTCTATATGGATAATGATTTGATCACCAGAAATATTGAGGAAGCGAAGAGGTTAGTTTTCGTTTCAGCATGGTGCTTAGTAAACCTGCTTGTTGGAGAACTACTTATAAATGCATTTATTTTCTTCAGTTTAATTGACAAGGGTGGAGACTGGGACAGAAGGAATCGTCTGAAGGTCTACCATGGTTTATACTACTTGTCAATACGTGATTTCAAGAACGCTGCGGAAAATTTCCTTGAGTCAATATCAACATTCACTTCATATGAGTTGATGGATTATAAAGTGTTTGTGACGTACACAGTTTTGACGAGTATGATTGCTTTGCCAAGGACTGAACTTCGAGAAAAAGTAAGTGATTAAGCCAATGATGAAATACCAGATGAAATATGTACAAAATATTTTCTGTGTTGTAGGTGGTGAATGGCTCAGAGATTCTTGAGATGTTGCATCAGTTGCCAGATATTCAGCAGTTTCTAATGTCTTTTTATGATTGTCATTATGACCAGTTCTTCATCTCGCTTGGTGAGCAGTTAAATCACTGTAATCTTTGCTTGAGCAACTCTTAATCACCAGATTAATAGATTACCACTGTTTTGTTTTTCTCCTAGCAAAAGTGGAGCAAGAGATGAAACAGGATCGATATTTTCATTCACATTATCGTTATTACGTTCGTGAAATGAGGATCTTGGGTTACACTCAGTTGTTGGAATCTTATCGCAGTCTTACTCTACAATATATGGCAAATGCCTTTGGTGTCAGTGAAGCGTTCATTGACAGGTGAATAGATAAACTTAATGAATTATGCCTAAATAATGAACCAATTGGAACTATCTAACATATTTCATTGATTGCCAGGGAGCTTTCAAGATTTATTGCAGCTGGAAGACTCAATTGTAAAATAGATAAAGTAAATGGTGTTGTGGAAACAAATAGACCTGACCACAAGAACTGGCAATACCAGGTATTTATTTTTCTTTGAACTTTATCAGTTTTAAACCTTTCTTCCAATACTCATTTCCTATTTTTCCAGTCATCATAGTGATTACATCTTTGTTTGTTTAGTCTGTGATAAAACAAGGGGATCTGCTTCTAAATCGCATTCAGAAGTTAAGTCGTATCATTAATGTTTAGGTTTAATGGTAACTGAAGTATCGCGAATATAGTTCTCTACATTGACATAACTTTCCGAGGTTTCTTATTGATATATAGAAATTGTTAATTCCGATATATAATAGTGGTATTTGAATGCAGCAAGTGTATTACATGTAAATCTATGGCCCATATGGTACCAGTTTAGATAGCTTTTCCATCCCTTAAAATCCTGGTACTCTATCAGTCTTCTTCTTTACGGGTTTTCTTTGACCAACAGTTGTCATGTCCATTGGTGGAAATTTGGCATCTTGCATTCTATATATCATACCTTGCCTGCTTTTAGGTGTTGGTAAGTTTGTTGATCTTAGCTCTTGGCTTGGAGTATATGGATGAACTTGATTCATAGGTATTTCAAGACCTTTGAAATCTTGAGTATCTTGGTCTCCGTCAGGTGTTGTTCTTGGAGTCCTGGGAGATCTCAATAAACCACCAAGTTTCAGAGAAAGATTTCTTTGAAACTCTTGGTTTATATTTCTGCTCTTACCCTCCAAGGTTAGAAATTCATCATTTGCTACAGTATGTTGTCTAGGTGGAGTTTCTGAGCTCTTTTTCTTCACTGGAGTATTCCCGTTTTCCTTCTCAGCCACTGATTGTGTAACATGACCAGTTTCAAGCCATCTTATCGTAGTATCTCCTTTATTCTCGGTATCAGTGCTCTGGTTTCCTGTCAAGTCAATAGGCACTTGTTCTGTGGAGCCCCAGTTCTTTAGCAAAACATTACCCAGCAGCTCATTGCACTGCATGTCAAAATCAAACAGCTTTAACCTTTCTGCTTCATAGTGCAACCCTAGGGATTGTTTGGTTAGGACTTTATCTTCTGAAGTCTTGGCTTTGTTAAGTTGATCTGACAGGTCCTTAGTCAAATCACAGTAAGGGCAGACCAACATATCATCACTGGAAGCGTCTGCTACATCTGTAAATGACGACGTATCGGGAGTATCTCCACACAAGCTGCAATGGTTTTCAATGTCTAACTGCGAAAACAAGACCTCGCGAATCAATCCTGTATCTTCTATCAATGAACTCTCTCCTAAATCTTCCTGCATTTTTATGCTTTCTTTATATTCTTGTTCTGTGAGGCAATCTACCCATTTCTTGATGAATTCTTCATTGCATTTGCTCAGCTTCAAAGGTTTCTTGTCACTTGAGTCTATACATAAGTTGAAATCTTCATAATACGACACTTGTCCTTCTTCTCGTACTTCAGTGAGTGTGGTCTCATGTGCATGCAGGGTTTGATAGAAGAGATCACCCGTAAGTGATAGTTGTAAGATAGTCAGTGACCTATGGTTTGGGATACAGGAGAGACCAAGCAAAGGTTGGCTAAGACGTTCAGTTACTGCAGGAAAGCTCAAAGCTTTGTTAGGGTAATGTATTATTTGTGGCCATTCGCTATAAGAGGAAACCTATATCAAAGGAAATAGATGCTCATAAAACATAATAATAGTAGAACATGAAGAATATGCAAATAGTTAAGTGATTGTGGCTCACCTTCCAAGGTGTGGATGTTGATCTAGGAGGTAAAACTCCTTCTGGCTGGCCTTCCATCATTCCCAAGGGACAACTCAGGTTCTCACCATAACAATACTGAAAGCAATGAATATCAGGACCCTGATAACTTCCTGCAAATATCAACACATCTTGGCTGCAGGAATCTGAGAGTACACTGATGTACTTTGGAGGATTTTCAAGGGAATGAGACCACTTGAGAACTGGGTTTTGCTGGAAGCGTTCATCCATGACTACCAGTGCTTGCATGGTTGACAAATAATAGTGGTGTGGATTCACTTGGTGATGCTGTATTGCTGTGAACTTATCATTGGTGAAGAAATGTGGTGATGGTAGGGTCATCAAGCTTTGACCTGTTGCTGAACCACCCTGGAGGTAAGAATTAGCTTTAACATACAAGTGCCCTCTTTGATGAGTAATGTGGTGTTACACAGAATAAAATAAAATAGAGAGACCGGGGGGCATTGCTAAGTCTTAAGCGATTAACAAGAGACCCTACCCTAAAATCAATGATCTCTACATTGGTCTGATTCCCTCGTACTACTTGTCTCGGATGTGAGCCAAACTTGGTAATGTACCAATCAAACTCATCAACTGAGCATGCAGAACATTGTTTGACAACTTGACTAGAATCATTCTCTGCATTCCACAGCCACAAACTTCCTGTCTCCATAGCAACTACAGTTTCCTCAGGAATGTATGGACTTGTGTTTATAGAGCAAGGTTTAGTTTGACATTCTAAGTTTCCTAAAAAATTTGGCTGCTTATTTTCTAGAAAATTTTCAAAAAACCAGCATTTGTTGTCAGTCCGAACGGCCACTACCCTGCCATCACTTTCCGTGCTGATTTCACAAATTCTCTCGGGCAGATCAAAACTCCCGTGGGCACACAATTTGGGAGATATTTCATCTTTTGCATCCATTTTTAAATGACTAAAACACAGTTTACTCATGGTGTCACCTTCAGGGTAAACTAAAACTACATTGGATTCCTCATGTGTTGGAACAAAGCCTAGACAATTGCTGCAATATTTCCCAGAGGCATATATTTTATCATGATCATGTGACTCTTGTGTAACGTCAGTTAAGAGGCTCATTGGTATATCACTAAAGTCAGTTTCAAATCTTTTTAGGAGTGAATTAAAAGAGCTTTCTTTTGTCTTGATGCTGTTGTTGGAAGATAGTGTTTGTTGCTGCGGACACCATGATAGCTTTCCTGCTTCTTCACCGACCATCTCAGCAAGACTTCCAAATACAATCTGACTGTGATCCGAAATGAAGTTTGTAATTGGTTGCTCACAATCCCAGATAGCCTGCAAGTCTTCCCTTGTCGTTTCAAAATATTCAGATCTATAATCTGGCTTTTGTTTGCCAGACGTTTTTCCTGGTAGGTTCAGTGGAAGTGCAGGTTTCTCAGAAATCCATGTCATCTTTGTCATGCTGTTTTCTTTCTTTTGGGCAACGCATTCGTTAGTTTCACCATTTTTGAATACGTGTACTAAGCCTGTGCGGCCATAGTCAACTAAAAACTGTCTTAAATCTTCAGAAGGCGTGTAGGGGAAATTAAAAGAAGGTAATTTGTTACTAGACATTTTTTTTTAAGAATTTTCCGATGATTTTTGCTTTCAAAAACTTAGCATTTCGATGCTAATAATTTTCCACTCCTTTGATGTCCGCCATCTTGATTACAGACAATCACACGATTTCGTTCCCAGTTTCCTGGATGAAAAAAACGCGGCAAGTGTACAAACAGGAACGTTGTCAAAGAAAATTTTGCAAAACGCTTACTTAAAAAAGCCAATTTTAAACCTGCTGTGGTTTTCCAAGGTGTTTTTACTCGTATTTTGTTGGTGAGGATAGATAAAAGACTTCAACATGGCGGTAGGTATAGTTTTATAAAGTCTATTTTGTCTTGAAATGTAGCTTGATTGTGTTTTGAGGTAAACACGTGCTTCTTGGTGCAATGTTTTTCTAGACTATGCCCTTGAACCCGAAGCCATTTTTAAATGGACTAACTGGAAAACCTGTGATGGTTAAACTAAAATGGGGAATGGAATATAAAGGATATTTGGTTTCTGTTGATGGATATATGAACTTGCAGGTAAGAGACCACATTTTGACTGATTGTTAATCACAAACTTATTAGGAATGCTTCCTGATGAACCTACTTTTACACATTACACTAAATAATATTAAGTACATAGGTTAATACTAGCCATGTTCTTCCTCTGTAGTTGGCAAATACGGAAGAGTTTATTGATGGTGCTTTAACTGGAAATCTTGGTGAAGTATTAATAAGGTATAATATGTGTGAGACTCTTGCATTGTGGTGAGCTATTTCTCTTGTTAACTTGATGAGGGTCATGGCTGAGTCTAACATAAATTTCTTCCTGCTAGATGTAATAATGTTCTTTATGTGAGAGGTATTGAGGAGGAGGAGGAAGACGGGGAAATGCGAGAGTAAACAAAAACATTAGGACGAAACACCATGCAAAAAACTAAAAACCATTTTAATTTTTACAAATGATTGCTGAACGAAACTACTGGTCAAAGTAGTTCAAACACTTATTACTTACAATCTCCAATGATAGGTTGTCATCTGTTATTGAATATTCTATAGAAATGTAGCTTCACTTGTTTTTATCTACACATTGCTAGTTGCAATGTTTTTGTATAGAGCTTCTTCATTGGGGGAAATCATTTCTTTCTACATGTAACTTGATTGCAAGAATTGTTTTGCTAGTATAAATATTACACCATTCATAATTCTCTTTTTTGACCTTCACTCACACATTTAGACAAGAATACATATCCACTAAGTGTTTATAAATATTTTTATGTGAAGAAATACTGTAGTTCTTCCTCCTCTTTTGATTGTATATTGTCCAGATCTTTTTCTTTCTTTTGCTTTTGTGGAGGTTTAGAGCGGAACATTAGTTTCCGACCGGTCTAAATAGAAAAAAAATTTGAAGTAGTAATATTTTCTCATTTCACAAAGTCAGTAATTGTGGTAACATGCATTTTTTTAACCTTCTTTTTGGGATCTGCTCGAGCCCTTTCTAGTGCTCGCTTTACTCTTTCTTCTTGATGTAGTCTTTGAGCTTCAAGTTTTTCTTCACGAAGTCTAAGTCGACGTTCTTTCTCTTTTGCCTGAGTAGAGATAAGAAGACATATTTAGTAGCCAATTCGTGCAATACTGTTACAGCTTGTCTTTCTAGTTTTTTCATGTTCAGTACCTTCTCAGCCATTTCAACTTTCTCTGGAGGCATCATCTCGATTTGTTCAAACAGTTCTTCCAGACGGTTCTCGATATTCGTCAACATTTGAAGAGTGCTGCAATACAACATGGTATTTTTATTAAGCTGGAAGCTCTGATGTGCTGTATCTTCGGCTAGTTTGCCAGCATGTATGGCTGTAGATTATCCTGCATCTTTGGCTACCAAAGCTTGATTTACTCACCTTATATTTGCTTCATTGTCACCAATTGTGTTCCTATAAACATCTTCCACTTTTTTATTGAGAGCTTTTAACATTTCTTCCTGAAAAGATGGACAATATCATATCTATAAGATCACTTTTCAATCTTCGCTTGTTTGCCGAAATACATTATACCTGATCTTCAGCCTTGAATTCACCATAAGAGAACATTCTAGAGAGATAAAACAAACAATTTGTTATCACTGAAAAATAATTTTAAAAAACCAGCTGTGTCTTACTTCGATTTCATTTCAAAGTCTGCTGACTTCTCTTGTTCTCTATAAATTGCATCTTTCAGCAAACTTATTTGTTGTTTCAGAACCTCTGTTTCTTTGTCCCTTAAACAAGTAAATCATGATTGTCATAGTTCTTGAGAGCTACGTACGAACATCTAATTGGTCAGATACATTAGACATCCTCACATTTTCGTTTTTGTCTGTTCAATAGTTTGTTTCAGTTCTTCAAGTGCTTCTTCAGTTTCTTGACTGTTCTGAATCAGAGACAAGTTTTGTTCCTCCAGCTCAGTGAAGATGTCCAGCAGTTGTTGTGGATCTGTGAAATACATTTCTGGTTCCTACAGGAAATTATGTTTATCTGAGTTTCAGAGGAGAACTGTACATGAACTACTATAGATAAGCTTGAAATGGTCACTCCAAACTGTACATAATGCTCGACTTCTATATAGAGATCTCACCTCATCACTGCTTTCATCTTCTGATCCATGGATTGATGATGATGTCACAGATCTATTATCTATTGGACTGTCAGTTCTTCCCTGCGTCCTGAAATGAGAAAAATTGAGGTGTGAGAAGGTGGAAGGGTTTTTAAGTAGATGGTGGATATGGTAAATAAGAGATGACCTTCACTGTCATCGTAATGGAAGTTTTACTAAAATACTGCATCAATTCATTATCAAAATTGCTCAAATTTTGTTCAGTGGCGTGCTTGTTCCAAATTAGTCAATCAGTCACTGAAACCAAAAGCTACTGGTCAATTTACACACACACAGAGGAAGTAGAACAATTTTTAAATGAATAAATTTATCAATTCTAGGAAGTGAATTGATGCAATAGTTTATCAACACTTCAACTGCAGCGACAGCATAGTTTGAGCAAAAGTCTTTTGTTAGGAAGGTCACATTGATCTCCATGAAATTCCTCATTTGCATCTATCTGTACTGACCTGTGGCTGCCATGAGTCAGAGCGGAGTTTGACTTCATATGTACTTTGCTATCTCGTCTTGTGCCAGCTCTGCTCTGTTTTTTTTCTGTTGATCCACTGGGAGAAACTGTACAAACCATAAACAGTACAAAGAATTTCAGTCATTGAAAACGCTTTATGTGAAATTATTCTTGGATTAATCAAACCTTTTCCCATGAAATGATGTCCTCCTGTTTTGGGATGAGACTCAGTTTTCTTCTTTTGCTGAAAAAACTAGATAATTCTTAGTTACTACAGATCTTATGGGCAGGAGTTTCTGGTAAACAACGCAGATAAGCAAGTCACCTTCTCCGGTCTTTTACGTCGTGTTTTTTCTTTGAATTCCTTGAACAAAATAGAAATATTAGGACTCTTGGCATTCTCTTGGTAACTCTTGGTGACCAGTGCTCTCTGCTTCGTTATATAATTATTCTGTCTAACGCCTGACAACTTTGACGTTCGCATCTTCAAGTACTGACAATTCCTAGATATCGTACCGGTGGAGTGAGTGTGTCTAAGAAATGTTTGTACAACATGTAGTCCTTCAGTGTGTCCTCATTCTTGGAAATCTCACTTTTAATCGCCATCATCTGAGCGTTGATTTTCTTGATATCTGTCACTTTTTCCAACTTCATCTTCGTCTCATTTTCAGCTCTACAAATTATCAAAATTTCTCTAAAAAATTCCACTGACAAATCCTAATTTTTAAAAAATGTTTTGTTTAGAACAGTAACTTTGCTCAAAATTCCCGACCATTTATCGTTCGTTATAGCTTGGTCTACGTCCTGTTTGTTTTTTCATTAAAATTACGGAAAATGGTTAAAGCAATTTGTCCACGTACATTTTGATAGCATCTACCGAATTTTTATCATTTTCTTTCAAGAATTCATCAAACATTTGAGCGTCTTCTTCAAGATATTGTTCTGCTAGTTCTAACTTTTTCTCCTCTGCCTGAATGACATCAGAGATCACATCATAAATTCATGACTATATGACTACTGAACAGGTTTTCCGACGAAATGTATTTTGTGTGAAATACCTGTGCAATCTCCTCCAACTTTCTCATTTCATCTCGTTTTACACCTAAAGAATACTGCAACGAGACATGAGATTGTCCTTCGTCATTTGATCATGACAAACTTAATTTCTTTTGTGTTTGAAGAATCAAAGTCCAGTGAATACCTGAACTAAAAACATCTCTCTTTTTTTTGCTACGAATTCTGAGAGGTTCTCTTTCTCAACATTACGATCTGAAATTTCAGAAATTAGCTGGGGATTAATTCTACTTGCATATCTTATTCACTTGCTCTTTTGTGATGTACCTCTAGTGATAGCAAGGGTGAATTGTGGATCATCTTTAACAATCCCATCTTCGTCTTGATCATCTGCGTCATCTTCGTCATCAATGTCATCCACAATCTTTCTCATCGCCGCGGTCTTTGCGTTCACGCGAGATGCGTACGTCGTTTTCTCACGTACCTTTAATTTCTCTTGATCTTTGCGTTGCTAAACAGACAATATGAGAGATTTCGTTAAGCATAATTTGCATGCAATCTAGTAAGATTCTGCCTGTTTGTTTGTCGTGTCGCTGAACTACGCTGGCCCATAAATACAAACATGCATACAAATTCCAATACACGCACAAGCATACAAAACTCAGTACACTCAGACAAATTCAAGTTCACACATACAAATTGTATGCATGTATTTGAATTGGTATGCTTGTGTTTGAATTTGTATGCATGTTTGTACTTATGGGCCACCATACCTGAACGGAATAAATTTGTAAAATTGCAGAAATGGGACACACTATCCGTTTCTGTCTGAATGCCTGCTCCGCAGACCCTCTGACAATCCGGGGCATGAGAAGAAGGGAGTCTCGCTAGCCGAGCAGAAAACTGGGAAAGAGGCGGGAAAATTAAGATAGTCTTTTTAAACTTTTTTAAAATACTGCAAACTTTGAAATTTTTTTCTCTCGAATTAACTTGAACTAATGTTTAAAAAACGAAAGAGCCTACGAGAAGACGGCAAAGAATGTTTGTTTAGCGAGCTTTTGGCAAAATTTGGCTTCAAAACTTGGGTAAGTTTGACAAATATTTTATACTAATTCTCATTTTTTTACTACTGATATTTTTAACTATTTACTCGTAATGTTTTAACAAAAATTGCCTGAACTAGGGGATACTTATGGAGCTTAAAGGGAAAACATATTCAAGCAATTGTACAAATTTGTACTCACCCAAAATGTTGGTAATGCTTTCGCGTTGTTTTTACCAAACTCTCACCTGAACTTTTTTGTCCCTTTCGCGTTCACGAAGTGTGAAAATATCACTGTCAGTTGGAACTCGAAATGGATTATTCTTCGGGTCATACATATCTATAAAATTCTGACTTTTTAAAAACTGAGCCAAGCATATTTACATGCATGTAGGTGTTCTATCCATTGTAAAGTACAGATAACTAATATAGACAGAACTTTTTATCAGGGCTGTGATTCTCTGCAAATGAAACAGATGAAAAGTTTTCTCTTGTTGGAATATTCATAAACATTTTCTAATCTCTTTCTAAACACACACAAGTACTCAACTAGATGATGGTCTGAGTTGTAAAGAGATTTGCCCATATTGAATGAACTAGCATTTCTCCATTATCTTTACAAAAGAAAAAACTTAATACCCTTAGACTAACAGGGATAATAGTCTGTTTTACCTGGCTTTGTATTTGTTTCAAATGTCACATGCGTAGGTGAGCCTTGTGTTGTTGAGACAGGTTCTAGGAAGGAGAAATTCTCATTAACAAAATTCATCTGTAAATTTGTTTTGCTAACCTATCTATCCTTACGTGATCTCAGCCCTCTGTTCCTGGATGACTGATGAGAGTTAGCATTTCTAGACACAGCTGTTGACCCTGATACTGCTGACATGCTTAATCTCAGCAACTATAGCTCTTCTTTCACTGTATTTTATGCCTATGGAACATAAGGGAACGATGATACATATTACGTGAATCATATCTCAGTCTCATAATGACTTAATAACGCACGTAGCCGGCAGGTTTTTGTTAACAAGTATCACACAGCACAAAATGATATACATCCGTACTGATAAATCTCTGAATTCAATTTCTGCTCTGGGTGATGTGCGATTGCGGTGATAAATCGAGTTCAAATACACAAATTTCAGGTCATTAGTATGATAAATGCACGTTTAAATAAGTATTGATATATTGAAATCATGCTTGAAACTTGTAAATTGCTACAAATCGCGTGCAGCAGCATAGCTTTAAAAGCGTGTGAACTTCGAAACGTAAATATCAAGCACTTACCAACGCTGTTATTTTACTTCAAAGAAAAATCAAACTTTTGTAATATTATTTTTGTGTATTTCCATTGTGGCGATTGTTTATACGTTGCCATGTCAACACTACATACACGCGTGGGCCACACGCGCGTCGCTTCAACAATCCGTGGTTGAAAAATAATGTTCCAATAATCAAATTGAGCGCGTTCGAGTGATGACGTTTAATTATTGTAACCTGCATCGCAATGTAACATCCAGTTAGAAGATGTACGCGCTGAAACTAGTGCGAATCCTCTTCTAAAATGTTCCAAAAGCCATGGTCAATTAAAGCTTATTCTCCGGGCTTTTGTACGGTTTTTCTGCTTGCGTTTTGCGGAGTGAGCACAGTTCAAAGCGACTTGTGTGAAGGAAACAAGCCATGTAATGGTGCGGGAGGATGTTTTATGAAAAATCTAAACGGAAATGAAACTGCGGACGTCTTTTCGACGCACTGTGTTTGTTTTCGAGGCTACAGTGGCAATTGGTGTCAGTTTAATGGTAAGTACAAAAAGTTTCGTGAAATACAAAGTACTCCAAAAACTGTAACCATTGACTGAGACAAAAACCAAACTTCTTTTCAGACTTGAAAGATGGAAAAACGCCTAATAATGAAAAGCAACTCAACCGTAAGTTGTTGTGCTTCGTCCACGGATGAAATGTATAACAATGAAACTTGGACCCTCGAACAAGGCCATATGCATGAAACTTAATTTCAATGTGCGTGTTATTTTGTTTCCAAAGGTCTCCCTGGCTTGCCCATGATTCTCCATGGGCGATCAAGTTTCAACGATAACGGTGACTACGTACTAACTTGGATCCACCCGCGCAATTCTTCCACTCCAGTGCAGTACTACTCCGTACGCTACAAGATTATGGGAGACTCACGATGGATCAACTCTGCAGATAGAATACGCGTCTATAAAGAAAAAAAAACATACATTCATCAGTTTGGCCCGCTTTACCCAGATGTGTATTATGAAGTACAGATCTATGCTGGCTCAATGGAAGGTGCTGGAAAGCCAGTTAATCATGTTATTCGCCGCCCAAGAAGTATGTTATATGTCAACTGAGCATGAAGTAGAAAGTAGTTCTAGCTCAATCTATTCTACTTTTCCATAAAGGTCTAGGTGGGAATCGTCTTTTATTTTATTGCTACATTCTTGTATTTTGCTCTTCCCTATTTTAGTCGATTTTCCTGAGATAGTGAACGTGAGCGAGGATCAAATAGGCGAGAAAGCAATTCTGCTGGAGACTCCATTTACTATTGAATGTGAGGCCCGCGGTGAGCCACCTCTGAATTTTGTCTGGTTTTTTAATGGAAATCTATTTCCACTGGAGACAAATAACAGTGAAGTCATAGATGGGATATTAGCCGTGAGAAAAGCAAGAACTGAACACAGCGGAGTTTACATATGTCAGGTTATCAACAAATGGGGAACTGTGAGAAGTCGTCCTGTTCGCGTAGAAATCACAGGTACTCATGTTGTTTAGTAGTAGTTGTTGAACCTGGGCGCTTTTCATAGACCTTGTTTGAAATTGGTATTAGCTAAAGCTATCCAATACAATTATATTTAGGTTAATTAAAGTGTCCTCCTGTACTAACTCAGGATCGATAACAGATTATTCTTACTGCATAGATCTCTGGAAAGAACTGGACAGAGTTATCTAGTGTAAACGTACTCAGTTTTCGTTGGCATTTTATCTACGACTATAAAATTATATTCTTCTGTTTACATATTTATTTTTCTAGATAGTGCGACGTTCGAAGACAACAGAAACGTAAATTTTACTTTTGTAATTGGTTATCCAGTGGTAATACCCTGCCCAAAACACTCAGGAGGTGGAGCTTTAACATACTTTTGGGGAAATGTCGACAATTTTATGATACCAGAAGGCAAAACAGTTTGGGTGACGAAAAATGGCACGCTTGTGCACAGTCCGTCCTCATTTGACGTTATAATTACATGGTCGGTGAATATTAGATGTTTTATTCGACAGAAAACCGCCTCGGGAGTTACGACGATAATGTCTGAAGAGCTTAGTAAGTGAAACGACTTGTAGTGTTATTATTCTTGGCAAAAAAACTAAATCATGTCTTCCGAGCTGCAATGAAATACCCTTGCATTCTTGCAGAATTAGATCCACAGGCCGACAGCTCAAAATTTGGAGATGGTTCGTTTCGTTTCTTGGAGAAATTTGGCAAAAATCCTATAACGCTGTTTCGCGGCGATTCTCTTGAGTTGCATTGTTCATCTGTTTTTAGGTGAGTTGAAAATGAACAATAGACTGTTGCAGCAGCAGTTATACTTGATAGTTCTATCAGTTTTATATTTTTCTGACTAGAGATGTAATGAGAATCATGTCTTGTTGATGTGTAGTATTGCTACAGTGGAAACCTAAATCAGACTCACTATATTAATTTTATATTGCTATGCATAACTCCATCTCTTCAAATGTCTTTTGCAGAGGAAAAACAAGGATTGTTTGGGATACTGGAAAAAGCTTGATCAGGTTTAAAAACAAAGTGAACATTACGAATTTCGGTCGAGTGTTGAGGTATAACAACTTGCAGAAAGTGGACTCTGGGAAGATTGTGTGTATCACTCGTGTGCAGTATTTCAACTTGGATACAGTGTACCGTATCTCCACCTTTTTAAACGGTAATCACCCAAGTCATTCATTCTGAAGATGTAAAATAAAAGCTATAATATGTTACTCTGATTATTTAATTTAGTGGTGGACAGGCCACAAGATTTCCTTGGGAAATTTCCAAGAGAACTTTCTGTCTATAGAGGCTCGAAATTTCGCTTAGGAAAGAAACGTGTTGAATCTTCTTTTAATTTTACCTGGTATAAAGATGGAGACATATTGAATAACACGTACGTAGTACCTTTGAAGTTAATAAAGTTTAAAAGCAAGCGAACATGAGCAATGTACAACTAACTTTTTTAAAATACGGTAATAGAAAACAGCCATTATTTGATATTTTTCTAGGCTGCCATGGTACGACTTTCCTAGAACAGCGACTACTGGTATTTATCAGTTGGATGTTACATTTGACCAAACAACATACACCACTGCAACGTTCGTTCAATTCATCGGTATGCAACGAGATTTAACTTCTACGTAAGAACGACAAAACGTGATGCAAAGATTAATGTGTTCAATGTTCAAGTCGAACTTCTCTGACGTGCCAATCTTCGGATTATAGCCCGTTCTCCACTACGCGAATTTGTTCGCGCGAAGAAGAAGTCTGGCAACGTGGTTGGCTCGTTTTCGACTTTTTCGCGGCAAATTATTTTGCTGGCGAATCACGTAGCTGCATTTATTATTCGCTCGAAAAATTTTGCGTAGTGGAGAACCGGGCTTAAGTCTATTAAATTAGGATCTATCTTGAATCGTTCGCTTTGTGTGCTATAGTTTATTCAAGGAACATTAACACATCTCACCGGGCGTTTCTTTCTGTTGAAGACGAACTGAATCATGGAAGCAATACTCGCTTGACTGGCGTTCGTGTTGATTGTGTTCCTCGAACAATGTACTCTCAGTACGACTTCAATATTTCATTTGATCGGCCATGTACTTCTGAGTCTTCCACGATTATTGACAACAGTCTCATTGTCACAGAAGAACCTGTGGAGAGGTTGAAAGCTTGCTCTTGTGTTGTTAATCACAGCCGTGATGTTTACTCCATCTCTCGAGATTTGCAACTCTCATACAAAGACAGTTGTAAGTGTTGCTTTCATTCATCAACTATTCACTAGTCCATTTGAAAAGTTATGAAGCCCTGATTAGCTGTTTTGAGCACTTGGAACATTTGCTCATTGACTCCGATTGCTCTTTGGGTTGAAGCAGCCAAATCTAGAAAATATACTTTTTAAACTTAATGAATTGTGGTGTACTTAAGAAGGCCTGGAGTGCTGGGGAGCTGTTATAAGCACTTGTAGCAGTTGGTTATTGACTTCTATTGCTCTTTAGGGTTTCCACGCGTTGAAAAGTGGTTGTGGTCCCAATGGTCTCATTGGTCTCACTGTCCCCATCATAAACACGCTTGTGGTAAAACTTTCTCTCACCGTCGCCATCGTTCCTGCTATAATCCCTCAATGTATTTACGTGGTGAATATTGCCATGGAAAGAGTCAGCAGAGTCGACGATGTCGTTTTATTCCTTGTAAACCCCAAGGTACAGTGCAAGTGCCCTTCTTTATACTTTTGACATATTCAGGAAACTTGGTTACTTTTATTTGAGACGTACTACAGCCCGAGCAGTAACTGCTGCTACAAATTGAGCATTCATTGTTGCTTGACTTCTTTTCTCTCAATGTAGCTAAAAGAGGAAACTGGACAGAGTGGACGCAATGGAGTTCATGCTCTAAGACATGTGGGACTGGATCAAGAATGCGAGAACGACATTGCCCAGGAAATTGTGCGTAGGGTATCCCTCGAGAGCATGAGAGTTGCGTGGGACGATGTACATTCTCTGACCGCATGAATGAAGTAGTTGATAAAATGTATTCTGAAGGAGTTCGTTATATTCCTAACGTTCTTGCTTTGTTGACTGTTGCTTTTGTTCTCGTGCTTGGTTTCGTCATGGCATGCCGTGAATGTTTCAAGTAAGTCGTTTATTGCGATGGTCTTCATTTGCAATGTTTGTTTCTAATTGCACTATTTATGCCATAGAAACATTTATTAAAACCGAGCTAGAGTAATGGAATGTATATTCCGCTGCATACTGCATTTGATACTACTTTCGTCTTTGTTGTCCATACTAAGCAATTTTTATTACTTTAGAACCTCATTGAGCAAAACGAAACACGCCAACTTATTGCAAGATCTGTTCTCTCAACCGGAATGGAACGTGGAAAGACAGCCACTCCTTGAGACGGAATCTCGGCCACCTCCCATGGCGAACAAACGACCTCCTAGCAAACGAGCTCCAGCCAATGTTCCCCCGCCTCCTCCCGTGATGGCCTCAGCTTCCTCGATTACTTCATCATTCAGTAAGGAGAATAGAGCTTCGCTTTCATCCCGTAAGAATGAACTGCCATCTATACTCAAGAAAGATGGGGCTTTGCCCAAGAAAGATGGACCCTCTCCTGCGCGTAGAAGTCGTGGACGCTCATCAACATCTAGAAGAAGGAGCTCCCTCGCACCATCATTGGCAAAGAAGCTCCCCATGCAACTGCCATCACCCAACAACGGAACCCCCCTGGCGGCTCCCTTTACCTCACCACATTGATAAAAGCAACCGAAATCTCTTCTGTATAAATATGTATTCAAACGCTGTAACCTGATCCTAAAACTTCATTAAAATCTGGGCATTTTACAGAAGAGTTGTTGTTGAATGTTAAATTTATAAAAATTTCTTCAAGAAATTTGCGCATGTTCTGTGGGAAAAGCGTGTGCTGTTTGGTGAAAACTATCTGCGTGATTTTGGAGAAGTACGTATTTTTTGCCGAAACTCAGTTTTGTGTTTGTACCAGTCCCCTACTTCTCAGACTTTGTGTTTTTCAATTACGCTAATTGCGATTATTACGTTCTAAATTTAAGTGTTTCGTCACAATTTGATTGAATAATTCACAGCAACACGCGAACTTTGACCATGGACGTTACCTAAGATTTTCAAAATGTTATACAAATATTTACTGACCGTGGTCTGCGGTCTTTGTTTATTAGATTCTTTGGAAGCTAATAAGCACAGCTGTAAAGATGTAGAAGCATGTGGTGACCGAGGTGTCTGCCCGAAGTCACAGGACACTTTCATCAAGACCGCGTGCAATTGTCATGGTAACTTCACTGGACAGTTCTGCCAATTCGTCGGTAAGATAACTTTTACTCGGTGTAAGATTTTTTTTCAACTTAGTTTTTCTAAAAAATATTTTTAAAATTTTTTTAGACGATCGATACGAAATCAGATCAAACGGTAATTGCCTCTTTTTTCCTAATTGATCTTGATTGATATTTAGAAGGATAACATTGTTACAAGAGTCGAGGAAAATTTGTTTTTAATTTTTTTTTTCGATCGAACTTCAATGATTTTTCTTTTACAGCTCCAGACAAACCGTTGGTCCTTACTGATACAAATGCTCCTAGTTATCGAAAAGATTTTCGTTTGTTGTTCCGAAGAGTCAAGAATCCCCCTGATGCCAAAGTACTCTACTATCTTCTGCGATTTAAGGACACTGGCGACTCGGACAGCAAATGGCAAACTAAAACAATAGCTGCAAGCTATAATCGAAAAAAATTAAAGATTGTTTTGGAAACTCTTGAGTGGAATCGTGAATACGCGTTGGAACTCTACGCTGGCAATAAGTTTGGCTTAGGAGTGCCTGACAGAAGTACAGTGAAGAGACCTGAAGGTATGATAAATTTTCAATAACTTCTTTCTAAGTTGCGTTATTTTTTCTGCATCAGAGTAGTCACAATGCATGTGAAGTGAAGACAGCAGACTGGAACAGAGAAACAATAGGTCGTGACGTATGAGCTGTTGCTAAGTTACATTCACTAGCATAAGATTCTTGTAGTTTTGCATGGCGAAAACAACAATATCAGTATTCGTTTGAGGGTACACTATGTATATATTTACTATCGCCAAGCTTTCGGTCGGTTAGCCCGGACCTTCATCAGGCAACGAACTTGAAAAGATTTATACGTCATCATTTTTGCATCACAATTATCGTGATCTGTTTGCGCGCGCTTTTTAATTATCTTAATTATCTTAATTAATTAAAGCGCGCGTGCAAGACTAGGGTCTAACTAACTAGAGAGCATTGAAGTGACCACGCCCCGTGCTATTTAGTGGCTTCCCCTCTTGATCTATAGTCTTATGTTTGAATGTTTCAATAGACTCTCTCATTTTACGAGAAAATGTATATATATCATTCGTTAAAATGGCTGCTTCATTCCATTTTATGCGACGATCGTAGTAAGTCAAGTCCATGCGTGATGCGCTACAACGGACTTATCGAATTTAGCTTTCTCGCAATTCGTCTTATGTCTTTAAGACGTGTTGAGAGATTTTTACCGGTCACTCCAATGTAAACCAAACCACATCCACATGGAATGCGATACACACTAGGTTTCTGAAGTTCATCTACACTATCGTTGTGAGAAGAAAGAGAGCGGAGCAATTTGTTGTTATTCCAATACATTTTTGTGGAAAGACCACGTAAATTTATTTATGCAAAGGTTTTGGGCCGTAAGCCCGGACCGTCATCAGTGCAAAGCCATGACGGTCATCGTTTTGTTTCTGTTGTTGTTGGTTATTCATAGCATGATCTATGAATTGTCGAGGGTAACCATTCATTATCAGAGCATTTCTCGAATGTTCTAATTGTGAATCCAAGCTGTTGGAATCTCAATGGTGAATTAATGTCTTGCATACCGATCTCTTTATGCTAGTGTGGTGAAATAAATTTTAGTTCAGGTATCTGTCTGTGTGTGTTGGTTTCCTGAAAACCTTATGCCCGAGAGACCTATTTTTATGAATACTAAATAAGATATCTAAGAAAGATGTGGAGTTATCTTTCTGTACTTCCAAAGTAAACATGATTGAAGGATGTAAACCATTGATGTGATTTAAAAAATTTATTTAGATTTTCTAAGCCATGCGACCAGCTACTTATTGTATCATCTTACAAATCTAAACCAAAATGCAGGTTTTAAATCAGCTGTGGCTAGAGCCTTCTTCTCAAATTCTTCCATGAATAAATTAGCTATCACT
>JAODVQ020047627.1:0-13964 GCA_025400075.2 Phenganax stokvisi
TTCTCATGCGCCGAACCTAATGCAAATGACCGAAAGTCTTTGTCTGAGCTCATTTGAATTAGGTTCGGCGCATGAGAAGAGCGACGTTTGACCTACTACGCAACTAGAGCTTCGAATTTAGTACATATAAGTTTTACGTCAAAAAAAACAGCAATTGCAATTGGTAAACCCCTACAGTTTTCCGTGACTGAATTGCTGACTAATTAGCCTAATTGCCATAATTAGTGAATGACGTGTAATGACGAAGACCTTGACAAAACGATATAGTTTGCCCCAAAATAGTGCTGCATTTACACGTAATGATGACACAGCAAAAAGTCAAGTGTTTACGTTCCCAGTTTATTGAAAAACAAACTTTAAGTTCACTTGCGAAAAACTCGTTACCAAGTGCAAAATACCTAGAGATTCTACGAGTTATTGGTAGATTTTCGAAGATGCATTTACATTTGTACAATATTACAATCAGAACTAAGTTGTTTTCCAACTTAAGGAAATTAAAACTACCCTTAAAATGGAGGAGTTATTTCTACTTTCTGTCGACAAACGGACAACAAAATAGATTCCAATCCAGCTTTGTGTATACTTTGGTACGTGCACTCCCAACTGTTAGGAACTGAATAACACCTTGAGCCCGATAATCTTTGAAGTATAAATTGTGTTCCAAAGCAATGAATCAGCAATTATGAAACGAGAAGGAAACCAGAAAACAAAACATAGCTCAGCAAAAGGGAATTGCAATAAGCGAAATGTAAAAATCACGCATCAACACACAACCAATAATGACAAATCTCTCTAACATCGAAACGAAGTCTTCTCAAATTTCAGCAGTGAGCCCATGAAATTGAGATTAGGTGAAATAACAGGACGTTTCTCTTTCACCAGTTTATAAGCATCGTTCAGCGTCAGGCTTTCGTGTTTCATCAGAAATGCAATGACGACTGTTGCAGATCTTGAGATCCCAGCTTGACAATGAACAAGCACTCCTTTACCTTGTTCACGACCTTCATCTAGTAAGAATAGGAGGTTCTTAGTTTACCAGTATAAGTATAGTCTACAATGTATTTTGTTGCTTTAGTGTTGCTGCTAAATGAAACAGAAGTAGCAATAGAAAGTCGAGCTGTAGTGTATTGCAAAGCAAAAATGAAAGTACTTTTCACACATGCAGTTGAGATGAAACCAAGTTTGCTTTTTTCAACTGTATAAATCAAAGCCCACAAGATAGATTCTCTCACTTTGTGTTGGGTATCCATATTGTTGCTGTAAAGTATTGAACTAAAGATGACTTTGAAATAACGACGAAAGGTTACAGTCTCAATCTGCGTCTTGTTTTGAATAGAACAGTATATATTCAATATATTCTAATATACCTTGTTTATTTGCAATTTATTTTTTACTTCACTTTTTAAAGTTTAAACGGTCAAGGTTTTCACCTAGTCCATTCGTCTTTCTTTCATAAATAGTTGCACAATATAAACTATCCTATGTGTCAAGTGAAATTTCGAAAATCATGAAGAAATCTATACTTACCAATGAATTTTAAGGCACTCTCAAAATGAATGCCTATATCTTCTTGACTAGAATCGTTTACTCGGATTTGTTTATAAGCAAGATCCTGACGATGTTGGAAATAGTTTGGATGATCTTTCGTCACATTCAGGATACACTTAATTCCTAACTTATCAATAAGACATTCATCGGCAGCGCTTATCTTGTTGCCAATGAATAGCCGAGGAATTATTTCCGATATAGGCGGACCATTAGGGATGCTGGTTGCACAATCCTTGTCGCTGGTAGCTGGCACAGGCGTACAAGGTGATGGTGATCGAACAAGTGATTCACATTGTTTAGTTTCACAAAGGTTCTGATGTTGTTGTACAAAATCTCTAAGACCACCTGAAATGATTTGCAAGAATGCAGATGTAGCCTTGTAATTCACAAAAGGCAAACTATGAGGTTATAACTGAGTAAACTCATCTTGGTAGAACAATTTACGGTTTTAATAAATGTAGTTTTGGAGTTATGCTAAGTAAGTCAAATCTTATTGCATTTTCATCATGATGTAAACCAAGCCAAATTAATGAAATCTTACACCTCTCTAATGAAAACACTTATACTTACATAATGAATTGTGCAGCAGCACATGTGAGTGCTTCAATGAAAGCAAAATAATTTGAAATACAAATATTTTGCAAGACTCAAAAACATGAATCAAAATGATAATGAAAATTTTCAAAATATATGATCTCAAATTGCATCAAAGGTCAACGCATCAATATCGTGTTACATAACATAATTTTTTTGCTGAATAAGGTCATGCAAAGCCAGCAATGAGCAACGAAGTTTAAAATAGAAATAGTACATTGCAAATGTCACACTTTTTGCAGTATCACTATATTGCAGCATCAGCATTTTTGAGGTCAACTTGCTATGACTTGCAAAATATATTAGACATGTACATTGTGTATCTATTCCCCCAGAACCTATTCCGCTCCCTGATTGGTCAATTGCTATTTATGTTAATTGTATTTGAAGGAAAAATGACATCATTTTAATAGGAAAAAACTAACAAAATGCGCCTAAAATGCGCTTTACTAACTAATGTTATTTAATGTTTCAAAATTCAAGGAGAATGAATTGTTTTGGAAAAAGAGTGATAATATGCTGTTAAATTTTTCTAACATACCTTGCAAAATAAGAGTATTGGTCCCTTCGTTTAGCAATGTTCGTGCTACTAAACTTATTGGTTTTGATGACGAGGTCACTTCGGCTGAGTTGCAAGCACTATCATATACAATAACCGGCCTATTAGTGTCTTTAGCTTGTAAGAACCTTTCTTTTCCTTGTGCCGATGAAAATAAATCATGTAGTTTCACTTTTCCCTGCGTTAAACGTCGTTTTACAATGCCTGTACAGTTTACATGGAAAGCCCCAGCAATATGACTCGAACTATAGTCCATAAAAGACTGACAATCAATCAATACTAGATCGTCCGTTTTGCCGCTATCCCCAGTAATCAACTTAGAAAGTTCGCATGGTAAAATAGATTTTATATTTGAGAAAAAACACCCAGCGCGTTCGCCGCTTTTTCCACTATTCGGTCTATTGTTACTCCCATTCGTCTGTCCGTCACTTTTTCTACTCATAATTTTACACGATGAAGCCCCAGCGCTATATTCTGGTATCATTCGTTGCTGAAGAAGAGTCACCATTAAGATTTAACACAAAATTGTTGATGTTAAATCTATTCCGTCCTTTGTTTACCTCTAAAAATTCCAGCCGACTGCGGTTGAAATATGCACTGTAATTTGTCCAAAAAAAACACAAAATATCCTTGATTGTGATGTAGAAATTAAAACTATTTGTCTTCCAGTGTTTTAGCTTTGTGCTGCGAATGTTTCGAATCTTGAAATAAAATGAAATGAAGAAAAAAGCCCTTCTTTTCGTGCAGACAAAATGCATCCATTTCTACTCTTGAAACGTGCTAAATAAAATCCATTACATCATTAACAGCGAATCAGATTGCGAAATTTTAAAAAAATTTCGCGATTGTTCGCCATGACGTCGCATGCATCGGCGATTTACGAACTTGTTGCTCGCTCATGACGTTGACGATAACTTCCTTATTAGGCGTATCCACTGATCTGAGGAAGTGGGTGAACTATTTAATGCGTAAATGTATGATAGAATTTTTGCCTTTTTTCGTCTAACGACTTCGTTTTAAAGCACATCTTTTTCGTATACAAGCATACATGAAAAGGATATTATCCAAAAAACCTGAAAATTGCTTAGTTCAAGATATATACAAACTTGAAGAAATCTATGTACTTCCGCATGCGCAAAAATATATCAAGGTCACCTTATTGTCATAGCAACGACTGCTACATTAGAGAATAAAGTATGGCAACTTTTGTACGACTACAATTGTCTAGCTCGTCAATAAAAGACGAATTATTTAGTAAACTAAGGTAGGGCTGTCTAAATTGTGCTTTTCTCACATGATAAAAGATCTTTACGTTAAACAAAATTCTGTTTTGAGTTCAGATCTGAAAAACAAAACCAGGATAAAATATAAACAATAGTGTCGACTTCTGACTAGAATGGTTTGTTATGTCAGTGGTTATGTAAAATCACTCAAATGAACAAAAACTCTTTGTTTCACACAATGTTTCCGGTTTTTTCTTCGTAGGGAAGCCGAAAGAAGCAGAAAGATGGAGCATAATTCAGCAGTACGAATTCAGAGCTGGTTTAGAGGCATAAAAGTTAGGGCGTATTTAAAGTAAGAAAATATATTTGTTATAAAGTATTGAAAATAATGAATAGAATTATATCAATATGTAGTCTAATATGTAGTCTTATATATAGTATTTAATTAATTTTGTACAATGACGTAAGACTGAGAAATATCCAAAGAATTTAAAAGGCACTTGATGTAACTAAGAATTATCAAAATGTATCATAAAATTACCATAGGAACGTGGCATAGTTTACAACTTATTATTCAGAAAAACTAGAGGTTCCAAACCTCCCCTGATTGACGTCAACTTTTGGGTCAATATCAGTCATTAATCACTGTAGTATCCAATCATGATTAGGGAAATTACCACCCAAACCTTTAACCCTTACTGCCCATTGTATTGTGATATAATATGATACACAAATAGAATACAATAGCAATGAATGACAATAAATACAACACTTTATTGTCTATTTATGGTTTATTAGTACTTTATTGTATTTTATTTACTGCATGTGTTCCTGATCAGTATCTATTGACAGTGATTGTTTTTACCACTATTTTCTACAGACAGGAATGGTAGTAAATATATACAATATAATACTAAATTTGGGCATTTGAGTTTTCCAAAGTCATGAATTGGTTAGCAACAATTTAAACATCATACTTTGTTAAATTATCCATGATCAAATTTAATAAATTTTTCCACTTGATTTTTGGTCTATTTTGTACAATGCCCAAACAAAAATCAGAAGCATAGCCATGACAACTAGTCATGCAATGCTATCGAACCTGATTTCTTGAAGCCTATCTTCCTGCTGACAAATACATGAAAAGTAAACAACCCAGAAAATTAATAAGCTTATTTTTACTTGTAATATTCAAGGTTTCTGCACCATTGTGCTACTGTGATTCAAAGACATTATAGAGGTCATTTGGATAGAATATCTTATCGAGAAAAAGTACAGGATACCATTGTTCAAATGCGACAGAAATATTATTATGCTATGGCAACAAAGGTAGTTGAGTCTGTTTGTGTGAATTTTTTGATTGGTGTCCACAAGCTGGTACACACCCTTTAACAATTTCTTTCACAACGTGAATAAACAGGTGTCTGTTCACGCAGTTGGCAAGCTAACAGATGCGTGTTTATTCTGAATATTTCCTTAAGCACACCCCCATTAAGTGTATCTTATCATAACAATATGCTTCTTTCATTTTTTTTATAGATTCAAAAGTCTTGGAGAGGTTGGCATTATTATTCTGATTCACCCCCTTACACTGATTCATGTAGTTTAGTGCCAGACAAGTTTATTGGTCAAAGCTTTTGCATTAAACAACTTCAACATTTTCATATTAATATTTCACCTGTAGGCTACTTCACCAGAAAGTACATATATAACTTTTACAGCAGGAAACAATATTTAGAGGGATTAAAAACGAAAAATTCAATCATTAGGTAATCTATGATATGAAGTCTGCTTAATTACATTATATTGTTTAGTATACATAGTACTAACTAGCATGCCTAATTTTAGGGAAGCATATAGACTCAGCCTAATATGCAAGCCATGTAGCAAACAGGTTCTAAAGTGTTGAAATTTTTTATAGGAAGGAATTAGACGTGTGGAGAATAAGTTTAGAACGAGAAAAAGAAATCAAAAGGCAGAAAGAACAGGAGGTAATATCTACTCTAATTTTCTAATTTTTGCAACATAAATAAACTATTTTGGCATGCTAGAGGGACCAAGGTACAGCCATGGAAGATAGCCCAGTTTATGTAGAGTGTCACTTTGCAATCGTTTTCCAAAGTAAAACAACTATTTAGAATTATAATAGAAGATCCTTTAAAGGACTCAGTGTTTTCCCTCAGTAAAACAGGTCGGGCAAAAGCAGCCCAGATGTGTCTTGATGATTTTGGATTTTATTTTTCAATACAGGCTTTCAAAAAAGCATATAATATGAGACACCACTACCTGCTTAGTACTGAGCAAATCCCAGGTGTTTACAACTCACGTTTCAAACCTGAACTAGCCACCAAAGAAGTTGAGCTAAGATCTGCCGCACAAAGTGGTCAAAGGAGGAAGCCCAAGAGTGTCTTCACTAACACTACATCAAGAAGCCTCAACCGTGATTTATTGTTACCTCCTATTGGAAAAGCTGCACAGGTACAACTTGTGTAAGTTATTCTCCTTAGAAAACTCCGATCCTTCAACCTGGTTTTTATTTATCGCAATTCACCGGCGATGTTTTCAGATCCATTGTGGGCACAAACATTTGGTGACCAATATAAAAGCGGTTTCACTCATCAGTGACAATAATCATCCACAATGGAGTCAGCAATACATTATTTGAAAACCAGAATAAGCTAAGTGCATGACTCTATTATTCTTTTTGGATTGCAGGGACCGTTTCGTAAGCAAGATGAAGTATCCTATCAACGACATCGCCCTTTAAATCCGACGTTACGAGTTGAAACCGCGTATACGTCTGTTGAAGAAGGCAGGTAAAAAGGAATAAGAATTTCCGTGTAACTTATTGCCAGAAAGACTTCATGTAATCTATACCTATCGTCATACTTGATACTTCTAGGGCGAAAGTGAAAGCAGAAGAATGGATGACTAGAGTAGTTGAAAAACCGTAAGTAGAAAAAATAAATTTATTGCCATAATACCACCATTGGCTGTTTTATATCAGATTTTCTTTCCCCAGATTCCTACCTTTCACCCATCGGGAGAAGACTTATAATCCATTACTTCATACAAAATCAACGTACGCAAGGTTGGTTCGACGATTTTCCAAATGGCAAAGATTATTATGTTTTATTCAATGAAGGACCAAACGCTCTTTTAGACTTTTACTTAATCCGTAATATATTTCAGTATTCTTAAAAAATGTTGTTTTGTTGATATTGCAGTTTTCCTTACGGTACGAAACACTTCAGGGAAGAAGAATACGATAAACATATTACACAAGAGGTATACCATAGGGGATTTGAATTTCTTTTTCAAAATTGTTTCATTGAATACTACCGCTTTTCCTCATTGCAAATTACATCATTTCAAGTTACGTCATTATGACACGTCCTTTCCAACATTTTCATAATATGCAATAAGCGCTATTTAGGATGAGCCAAAACTACTGAAAATCTTTGTTTTTCGAAATCCAGAGATTGCTTGCCCTTTCTATGTACATAATTTTAAAAACAAAATGTTTTACCCGATGTGATAGTATATTCAACTATGAGTCAAGTCTTTCCTGTATATCTTTTCAGAGATTTCGTACAGTCGTATCGCCTATTCCAGTATTTGAACAGTTTGGCAAGACATACTGACAGTTTATCTATACCCAGAACTTCAGTATTAAGTTTGATAACAAGCCGAAAAACTGTTGAAACACGTGTACCAGACCCAATGACTCGTCCAATTTGTACACCAGAATGAATGACTCGCCTAATTTGTAAATAATTGCAAGCATTCCGTACAAGATGTACGGAATTACGGATGTATATCGTCATAAACTGCATTATTCTGAGTACTTCTAGTGTTTGGACAACTTAGAACTGCGACGGTGCATATAAACCGTAAAAAGGCCGGAACGAATAAGAACCGCCATCTTTTGAATGCCCACTGGCTTCACTTAAAATTTTCTTGAAATGGCCGCCATTTTGCGTACGAAAAACAATTATCTTTCAACCACTCGAATAGTCTAATTTTCAACTTAAAACACGTCGTAAAACAACTAAAGTCACAAAAAAGTCGATAATAAACAGTTCACAACAAACCAAAATACAAAAAACATGGTATTTGCCCTATATTTTACACCAAACTTTCGACATTGTCGGATGAAATCTTGTCAACTTCAAACTTACCCGCACGCGTTGTCTTCTTTCGGACGCTTTTTCATGTTTTATTGACAGAATTTCGGTTCTCCTGAACACAAAGCATTGTTTCACAATGAGAACTTGAGGTTTTAGAAGCAATTTCAGCGAATACTTGGCTGCAAAATATGCTTTTTAACGTTTTAAACACACGCGCAAACCGAAGTGGCGCCCCAGACGACCAAAAAGTGCATCGCTTGCAGCTTCGAGCTCCCGACCAATCAGAATATCACAATTTACCGCCTTTTTCCGCATGGGAATTTCTTAAGAAAAAATTCTATGAACGTTAAAACGACATCTGCATCATTAAAATGCGCAAGGAAAACAAACCAAATGAAGAATTTTACAAGCTGTCAACATCAGATCAAAATAAGAACTTGTTTTGCGCTGGTGCTGGAATGCCAGCAAACTTTTAACCAAACGTTAATATCATTCCGTATTCTACTTACGTCACTAAGGTGCCTCAAAAAAGCAAAAGTAGCATTCCATTTCAAACAATCTATTGAATAGTGTAGCACTTTGACCGTTATTGTCATTGCCTAAGGTCTTAGTTTATTGCCATTGTCTAAGGTCTTATATTGGCTAAGGTCTTATTACTTTAAATATCAAAAGAAACACTTTTAACGGCTACATATGAGAATTAATTAGAAGTTTTTCTTTCATTGTAAAAGAAAATACAAATTTGAATTTTTAAACACTCTGGTATGTTTGCTTAATCTACAGAAAAGTGGTGAAAGTGAACTACAACAATCATAAATATAATACTAGGTGAGAATCGATAAACTTATCATTAGATTTGATCGTGATGAGCACTGGATGGGAGGGATAAATACAACAACATTGTAACATATAAAACATGTTAAGTTATTCTAATTAATTAACTTCTCTTTCGAATTTAGAGATTGTTTCATTATTAAATAGTCACTATAACTGTGTGGTTGTGATATAGTTTATCTGTTTCTGTAAAAATCTGGTTTCTCAAGTTAATCAACTACAACCCAACATAATCAGATTCATTCTAGAAACAACGTTCATCAGTCTCCTTTTGAATCCCAACAAATTATTTCACCATATATCTTTCATTAAGATCCAAGACATCGGTTGTTCAAAACTGGATTGGCATTAACCCTGTATTTCTTCTGTGCTGTTTGGTTACAAAACTTTGCATAAAATAACTCCATTGATCAAGATGAGATTTGTATAAAACCTATGTCTAATTTTGTTTCAAAATTTTACTTTAATCCAGGTCATAATGAACTCAACCAGCTTTTGAACAATCGAGAGAATGGTTCTTGTAATTATTTTGTGCTAATATGCTTGTCAAGAATAGCTTGATGTTGAAGTCCTGTCTCAATATATGAGCAATTGGATTGTTTGTCTATAGACTGACCCCATTCCTAACTAACTATTCATTTTAATCAAACCACATTTCAATTGCTCAAATATCAAGAAAGCCCCAAACTAGACAGTGCACAAAACTTGGTTGGCAAAGACTGGATACCAGCCAATATTAACCAATCATGAGCTATCACTCGCCTCACTACTAGCTAGTGACAATGGCTTCATTGCACAAGCCTTGCTTGCTAGTTCCAGTAATGCATCCGCCCCAACAATATCATCATCACTGTTCTTAGCATCGGACTTTGATATTTTATCGCCATAGCCACTGTCTTCTAAGGTATCTTTTCTAATTAAAGTGTCCATAGCCTCGTTTTCATGTTCCTCTTCTGAATCTGAGCAGTGATCAAATTCATATTCACTGTCCATTGACGAACTTGGTGAAGTCCTATCAGATCGCCGTCGACGTTTACCTTTCCTAAATAATTTTTAAAAAATCTTAAGGTAGTGCTCTTACTGGGCCAACAAACCAGACTATTATTGTCTCATATTAATTATCAATGACAGGCAATACGCCCAATGCATCCTATTGATGCATTTTACGATTTAAACCAGACAATTTTTCTAGTCCGTGTGAGATTCTTGCAACTAGATAGATTAATGAAAATTGTTTATGCCCAGCTGAGTACATACAACATAATTGCAACAGGTCTCCATTTTCCAAGAGGTCAATATGACATCAACACTTATAACTGACAAGAGCAAAAATAAAACAAAGTTACCTTTGGGCTTTCTCTAAAGATTCAGCTACAGAAAGGAGGTCAGAGAAGGAGCTTTTGTATGGCTTATTTGACTTAACTTTTCTTGAACCTACAAAAGGAAAAATTTTTTTAATTACTTCTCATTAAAACTTAAGGACTGTAGTCAACTTTATTAACATACAATATAACAGTCATTTAGTCACCACTAAAATGCAAGGGATATTACATCGTTATTTTTAGAAAGTGACTCACCTTCCAAACTAGACGACCCTCCCATCAGACACATTGTTGCTACAGCTTCAGCCTCCGCCTCTGGATTTACATTTGGTGTACGTCTACCACTTTGAGTGATGCCTAGAAAGGATAGAACAGTTCAATTTTGCTCTTATTTTTTACCAATTGAGTAGCAATGTGTTACAGTGTCCCTTCTCAGATATTCTATCCAACACCAGAAAATTTTACCAGTCAGAGTGACGTGCTCGCCACTTACTGGTTTTACTCAACTATCTCCTAATATCATAGTCACCTCATAATCCTTTGTTTCATGAGATCCAATTAATGACAAATTTACTTCGTTAATTATAAATGAGGTACGATTAACATCTAATTATACCTTGGGACGATTAGTTACTAATCAGTAACAATAATACTACAAAGAGCATTCAGGTTGATTAGTGATGAAATGTCTCTCAATCCTCAGGATATTTAATCACTAATTGACCTGAATGCTATGCTATTACTGATAAAAAACTCACTCTGTAAAAGTTGTGATTCCAAAGTTTTCGTAGCCGAACCATTCAAACTTTGCGGGGAGGGTGGTGGCGTAGTCCACTGGCCATTATATGGGTGAAATGAAGGTGTTTTCCGTAGAGCTTGCATTAAATTTGGCCTGTACTCTGGGTCTACACACCACAGAGAACCTTTGCCCATGGCCTGCAAAAATTAATAAAATTAACATTTACAACTTATGCTCATTTTGACATGACATCAAACAATTCAGTCTGGATTGATGAAATGCATGTAATTTGATGGAAAAACACTTTCAGGAAGTTTCAACAAGAATCGCCTTGATGCGTAATATCACAAAGTAACACAGATAACTAGATGCATAGCCATTTAATGAGTTCATATTACTATACAGTTACAATATCAAAGTACCTGCCCCTTGTCTTTATCAACTTTCTTGAAACATTTGTTTAGCGACAGATTATGCCTCACAGAATTTTTCCATCCTAAAGGTGCATTTCGAAAATACGGAAACCTTTCAGTTATCCAGTTGTAAATGTCTTTAACAGGAAGCTTCTTATTCGAAGAGTCCTCAATAGCCATGAAAATTAACGATGAAAACGAGTATGGCGGTTTTCTTGGACTATTCTTGTTTAGCAAGTTCATTTTGTGGGCAGAGCTTGTAGTTTTGTGTCCACCCAACTGTATTGGTGTGCCAGGGATAAATGTTAAATCCATATCAACATCTTTTGGAGGTGACAAGCATGCAGCTTTTGATCCAACAGTGTGAATTCCTTTCAACAGATTATTATTTTGTAGCCAATTAAGGTTCGTTAAATCCAAATCTAATGGCTTCTTCTCCATGGGTATTGCACTAAAACAACTGCTACTCAAATTAATTTTAACTTTAGCACGCTCATCTGGACTCCTCAGCACTGAATTATTCACAGACTTGCTTAGCTTCATCAATGGCGGTCGTTGGATTTGCGGCTTCTCCATATTTTCCAATTGGCTCTCTCCCTTAGGGAGCTCTAAGGAAAAATGTTAATAACTCACATAAGTGTTACCTCTATCTCAAGCTTTGATAATATGCACTACTAGAAGTCTAGCTACAGCAAGATAGCAGTAAAGACTAGAGAGACAAATAGTTTGGAATTTCACCACTCACTGCCAACACACCCTACTTTATTCTACTCTGTCTAATGCTTCTATTCATGAGCGGATGAACTCTTGCCAATGTACAACAGGTTCACTAAACTACCAGTCAATTTCTCTAGCAAACCCGCTGACTGGCAAAGGCCCCAGTTTGCTCTACTTTGTAGATTTATTCTGCCTAGCACTGGACCATTTTCAACTTCGTAACAGCCCCCATTAAATATCATAGAATCTATTTAAAAGGTCTCTAATTCTAGAATGATCATTGACTTTGTATAGAGTTAATAAACTATATTTTTCATCAGCTCATTGTTCTACAACTATTGTAAACCTAATTATTTAATCAATGACTTCCTGAATTCAAACATAAACAACTTGTAAAAATTACAACAACAATTCTATTTAACATCAACCGCTCAAGGCTCAATTTATCAGAGAACACAATGTCAGACTTGCAAAAGCTTGTATCACTGTCAATATTATTCTTCTAAAATTGCAAAAAGCTAATTCTTCACGTTTAAAGCTACGAAGAAATTTGATATGTTCTTTAATAGTAAAAAGAGTATTAGGGTTATCCCAATACATTACCCTGTGAAAAACTACTTAAATTAGCCAAAAAAGTTTCGTTATCAAACCTCTTTTCATGTGGGAGGCATAAGATAAGTAAACACTTTGTAGACACGGACACGCATTCTTAAATATATACAGTATCTCATTTCTTATTCATTTCATTGTGGTGGGTTGTGTTCCTACAAACAGCGAGTAAAGTATTTCTTCTAAATGCAAAGCAGATTATCTGATCTTTAAATACGCGTAATAGAAACCCAGCTTGGAAAAGCTTTCTTAATTTTCAAAAGATATACATTAAAAGTATCTAGAAGAAAGCACTCACGTTTATGAATACATTTTCGAGTAGTTTCTTACAAAAGAAAGGTGTAATAAAGAACACCCAATAAATATGTCTAAAATGTTGCCAGAGTTAATTTAAAGTTCTTGCATACTCTCTTATAAGTTTAGGAATTTTTGCCTAAAATTTCACGCAATACAATATGCCTATTCGAATGTATCTACATAGGCTCTTGAACAAGCACTTGCTCTCAAAGTTGTTGCAAAATGCACACCATAAATTTGCTTTTATTTTGAACTATGCTCGCAGTATAGCTTAAACAATTTCTCAGCAGCAAATCTCTGTTATTGCTTCGAAATAATAGCGCAGTGGAATTTCGTTTATTGTTGTTATGCCAACTGCGCTTTGAAGGCGAAAATTAGCCTGCCATGTCACACACATAAAAAGCGTGGACCACAATATCGACAATATTCTGTCACCTAGTAGTAAGAATTCCTTCTTCTTCACAAAATAACAATTTGATAAGCCGCAGAATTATATTGCAACTTATTTAGAACACCTATAGTGATACATACTTTGTAATAAACTTCGGGGTTTTTTTTTAGTCCATTTCAGATGAACTATGTTATTATAGAACAGCTACATTAGGGCAAAAACACTGCATGCTACCAGCCATATGATATACGCTTCTAGCAAAAACATAGCTTGCTATCAGTACGAATTTTAAAGCCAAGTACAGAGTTGTTTTTTAGGGTAATTTTGTGAGACATCATGCGCTCTACCAAAGATCACCTCTTGCGGTTTCGCGGGTCAAAGCGCGTTTTTCGTGTACGCGTTTCAAGTAAGAATTATATTATTTCAAACTTACAATTAGGCAATTTTCAATAACCTCTTGAAAGGATAGTCCTCCAATGGCTTTCCCACACACCAAATTTCACAGCCTACAGAGTTGATATAATACAGTCTCTTTAACTCGTGGTGTTGTCCACTGATACTTTATAATTTAAGAAGACGGGGTCAGAT
>JAODVQ020047730.1:0-19335 GCA_025400075.2 Phenganax stokvisi
ATCTCGATTTTCGTATTGAATTTTTTGGTCAAATATAAATTATTGCTTAAGTCTCTGTGAAAAACTCTCTGTGAAAACTCTCTGTGAAAGCAGCAAAGAATATGGATTTAAAAACTTAAGATCTTTCCATGAACAGTCATAATAAATCGAAAGTTTTTCCGGTTTAAATATTACGTTGAAGTCCATCATGCACATTCGTTATAAAGTGCATTTTACAGTCAATTCGAGTTTAACTATAAGTATTGCTCGAGGCAAGTAGAATAAAACCATCACCACAACTGGATAGAAAATCTTATTAAAACTAGTGAAATTGCAAAGTTAACAGGTTGCGAAATATGTTGTATAACGCGACAAAAACTATAGTCGCGTGACGTTTGCAAATTTTTTACATTTTGTAAAACGCGAGGAAAGAAAATTAAAATGTACATCATTGATGAATTCTGTATAAATTTTTAATGAGGTAAAGCCATAATTGTGTATGTGGTTTACATAATCCCGCTCGTGCGGTTTCTGTGAATTGTACAGGCGGTTCTGGCGATCCGAGTAGACCGCCAACAGCCGCAGGCAATAATTTACACTTTATGAAGGTCACACGCGTGTGAATATTATGATTATGAACGTACATGATACATGACTTTCAGGCACAAAAAGAAACAATACAGAAGTTTGATTGCCAAATACTAACAATCACAATTACTTTGTATAATAAATGAATATCGGGTCTTTGTCGACTTCCTTGTGAACCATACGATACGCGAGGGCGAAGAGGACAGGTAAAACGCTGGAAATATGCGACTTCAACAGACAAATTTTGTAATACTGTTACTCAAACGCCACTTGCACAGAATGAAATAGTACTGAGGTCTAAGTGTTCCAACCACGCTCAGGCCAAGACGACCAACTCAAAAACTATAAAACGCCAGTTTAAGATACACCAAAGTTTACAATTACAAATAAAAGCAAACACAGAATGCTATTTAAATAAAGACTGTTCAGAATCGTTGACTATGTGACTCAGCAAACCATTGTAACACAGAACCAAACCAAACCAAGCTATTGTAGCTAATATTATGGTGTCGTTATGCTATAATGTGAACAACTTTTTATTCAACTGTGAGATTGGTCTTAAAATCAATAACTCACAATGTGAGTTGCGTCATGCGCATGATACTCAAACCGTTAAATCGCGAAACTGGCCGACCTGTAACAATCTAAGTTGAGACTTTGCCATCTTTGTGCATCACCATATTTAATGATTTTGATTGAAGCGAATGGTTGAAGTACTTAGACCACTTTAATATTGCACTTCTTGAAATTCATTTTCTCATCTTGTTGACAAAAAAGGACAAAATCCAAAAATAATATTCGCGAGCACTTGACTGTATGTGTGGCATTAATTGCATGAATATTCTCATCATTACACTCTAATTAATTATAACTGCCATTATATCTACGTTACGCAATTGAATGCTAACTACATTTTCACAATAATTAAGGTAATTAGAAAATATAATCGTTCTCTCGAATTGAATCAAAGTTGTAGTTTTACCAAAAATTTGAATCTAGGATGTTGCAGTTTGTATTGATCAATTGATGAGCCGAACACCTACGCGTGTGAACTAATTATTCCAATATTGGATTCTTCCACAAAAGCGTTTCTGCAATAATTGCGTGTAATAAATTTACAATGACTACATCATGATTGTATAAAATATAATAAGTGTCATCCACGTTTTCCATTTATTGTCATTTCAACGTATGATGTATACTTAGAGGGAACTAATTGTAGGCCTTTAACACATAATGTCCGCCGATTATGATCAGCTACGTTCACTTATCTTTAATCTCTATACGCAATAAATTTCTACAATTAGGAACTTGAATGCTGTGGGAGTACGAGGCTTCCTATTTATTACAATAATACAGTAAAAGTTTGTAGTTTGTACCACGATCAGGCTAATTGTTTATAGTTGCGATACAAACAAAGAAATTACAACAATTAAAATATTCCAAGAGTTCGGTGCAGACAACTTATTTCTATGTTATATAGTTATAACAGAGTATACATGCTGCAATAAGCGCGTAGTTAATGTAATGTAAATAGATGGTACCTCATTAGGACCTACCATAGTCATCTCGACAAAAATGCTCCTGAGGATGGTGTCTCCGACACGAGCACGCCATCAGAGTGCTTGCGAAGCATACAGACAAAATCAAACATTGAAAAAGCATCGTCCCTGATAAGCGTCCAGACATGATTTGTGTTTGTCGCGCCTTCGGATTGTGTTCATCAACGCGAATCTTGTAGCTACCAGTCTGTGTTTGCGATTAAGCCAATGTGCGCTCGGCTTTTTATGGATTTTTCAAGGAGTTTGTGGGAGGAGATCTCTTGACAGCAGTCCCAAACTGCTTCGAGGGTTGTCAGCTTGCAATTAAGTACTTAATGAGATCCGTTGGCCCATAAATAATCTCAATTACGTTTCAATTCAAGAATGCAGTTTGACCCTCCAAGGTCGAGTCGAGTCGAGTACCGCATGTTTGTTGCCCGTTAGAAACTTTGCTACTTGAAACCCTCGTAACCATTACCTGGATTTCAAAATAAAACATTGTTATTGCGCAAACTATTTTTAATTCTACAAAGATTGCGTCACTAGCCATGTGAACTGTACAGCGGCTGTACATGCATTAACTTGCTGAAATACAGATATTGTAATAACTAGAGCTTTTTTTGGTATAAGCAAATTTGTTTTTTGAAGGCTAGATAGACCAATACCAGACAATAATGTTTAAAAAGCTATCAATATATATCAAGGGCACGGTATATAATTTCATATTGTTTAGACTGATCGTTTAGAAGTCGGGACCTGCAAGGCAATTTGTACGACTTTAGATTTGCAGGACTGTAGGACCTTTTTGACAGAGGTCGTGAAAAAAATAGTTCTCAAGAAAAACCATTGATAATGCGATTTTTAGCTTAAAATAAATCTTTCAATTGTTGTCCGGTATTCGTGAGATTTTGAAACATAAATCGAGTGTTGCAAAAATTTTGGAATTATTAGATACTTTCACCGAACTCTTGGGATTTCAGATATGCTTATCGCTAGAAAATGCTGAGGGGAAGTATAATAAGAGTTTGTAGAAAAGTACACTTCGATGGCAACTAGAAGCTTCTTAAACAATACGTTGTCTTTTGACAGTTCCGCATAGCTCACATCATGCACTCATTTGCTAGGGAAGCGAGATTGTTCTAATGTCGCACTATACCGAGGTCAAAAACGAGAATATCTCCTTTGACTTGTTTTGTGTCTTTTGCGCTGTTACTTTTTAAAGTGTTGAAGCACCAAACCCCACCTTCATAGCCTACAATGAGTCGATCACAGCTTGGGATGGCGAAATTATCTTTCCCTAGTTTTTATCGATTGTCACATACATCACTTACCGAACAACCATTTAATAGGCTGTTGAGGATCAACCCACAAATAGCAACACTTGGGTTGGGCACGGCTACAAGTTATTTGCGGCGCAAATCCCGATATAAGTTTAAGATAACACGGAGCTGAGATAGCGCTGAAGAAACTGTCGTCAGTTCTAATTAGGTTCATCGAATGTTCTTCCGTGATATACAACTGTTTATATTCTGTGCATAGTTTGGACATTCCGTGCATGCCTTATCTGCACACCATGCGCTGCAGATGCTCCTTCATCATCCCAACCCACGCATTTTGCGGCATAAGTTAACGAGGTAACAGATTTCATCATTAGCTAAGAACTGTGAGCTATTTCAAATTACCGGTACGTTCACGTTTTGCATGTTAAATATTCAAGTAAACTCCGCTAAACAGCGCAATAGTATGCGTAATGGTGGTAACTTTATTTGTTTGCTGTCTACTAAAAATCATGTTTACATATATTGTACTTTAACAATAAGTTTGAATAATGGGCTAACCCAACAGTTTATTAGTAACTCTACCGTCCATGAACCTTCTAACTAACTTACGTGCAGCATGCGCTTATCATTCTTTAAAGGGGCGTGTATTGATACGCCTATATGAATTGATACGCGTATTGATACCCCAACTGCATTGCTTGTCTTCATTCCATGATGTCACCCTAATGCATTCCATGGATATTTCAAATAGATTCTTTACACTTCCTGATAATATGTTTGTTCACCAGTGCTTGATCACTAACTGATACGAATCACAATTTTATTTGCTTATTTTCGCTCGCCATACGCCAACTGCGCTGTAAAGTTCAGTAACTTTAAGGCGTGTTCGCATCGTGGGGTATGCGTTTAATCACAGTAGTTTAGTCCAAATATAAATTAATGTGCAACAGGTTCCTTGCTAATGACGTGCATGGGAGTTTCATTGAAATTCAATGACGTTTCCAGATTTCATGTATGGCCCTGCCTTAAACATAATCTCGAAATCAATGTTTTGTCATATCAGCACTGCTCACAAGATGGGGCCATCTCGTGTAGGGGTGTTTTATGATACTTGTATCGGATGATAACATGTCTTACGAAATACAGACTTTGTCCTTATAATTTGCTTAGATAAACATTTAGCTCAATAGTGAAGTTGTCTGCACAACTGAAAAATATCAGGAGATAACAGACGCTAATAACGTATGTGCGTCATTGTTGCGGTCCTGGTGAGGGAGTGTTCGGTGCACCAACTTCCATGCCCCAACTGCCAATGAAAAATTCATCAGTACAATGTCAGTCGGATTAAAAAATGTTTTGTGTTTTAATTTGTGACATCTATACACAGTATTAGAAGGTCCCCAGTAAGTTACCAGGTCCTTGGGAAAAGAAAAGTTTATACACAACTAGAACTTTGTAATACATGAAGCTAATCAGATATGTTGTTATAAAAGGATTTTTTTAACGCACTTTACAACGCGAGGCAGTTCAAATCGGTCTTTAATACCACTTCATTAAAGGTTCTGTTCCCTTTTCTTCGTCGTTGTTTTCGTTGTTAAGCTTCTGTGTTTCTTTCCTTGTCACTTCACTGACTTTACGTCCACTAACTTTGGAAGAGTTGTGTCATGGTTGTGTTCGTTGTTTTGTAATCACGGTTGTGTGGGGAGAAAACAGTAGTGGGGTGATTTTTGTTCTGCCAATCAGCATTGAGAATCGTTTTGTTTAGGAGTCTTACAGATTCTCTAATTTCGCTTGTGTTTTTTATTGTATTGGCTCGTAAGTCAAATCACTTTTGCCCTAAATTTTCTTAACTTAAGCTTGTTCATAAGTTAACTTTACCAACAGTAAAATTTACTAGCTATAGCGTTATTAGCTACTTCTCTGTTACAAGTTAACTAGTTCTAAACGAATAATTATATATGAAGCGAAGACCGTTTCTATGGCGTAATGAAACCGTGCGAACTAGCTAGATCTTAAAACTGATTGACAACTTGGTACATACCACTTAAAAATGTTCACACCCAAAACCGATTATACAAAATATTGACCCATTTGTGTAAAACATTTCCCGCTAGCTTCCAACTTTATATATCATTAACTTATAAGCTTGCGTGAGAACTGCTTTTTTTACGTAACTTTATGGGAATTAAGGTTTGTCAAACGGAATGCAACATGCCTGTTGAACGAACAGTTTTTTTCGAAATGCTGAACCCGTATAAATACCATGTTGGCTATATTTTACTGTTCTGTGATGCTAGGCACTTTTGTAGCTAACAAACTGGATGGAGTTTTATTTTATTCAAACTTTTCGTTCAACATCGCTTGATGTTCGATCAGTTTAAAATCCCTATCTCCTGAAATAAAAGAAAGCTAAATTGGGATACCTTATACGGTAACTTCGGTATTTCTCGGAACCTCTTACCCTTTGGAGGAGTTACTTCTTCTAAAAGTACAGTTACATAACACAAAAATTTTATTGATATATGACACCATCGACTATATTTTGATCATGACAAGAAGAACAAAATTCATCATTGCAACTTGAAAAAGCGCCCTAATATAAGAAAAATTACAAAGTTTAGTTGCGAAATGTTGAAAAATGGGAAAAAATAGTCCTGTGAAGTTTGTAAATATTGTACATTTTTGTTTTACGAGCGAAAAAATAACCACTTTCGCCTCAAAAGTGTTTATTTTGTCCGCATGCAATTCAAGATATGCCAAATTTTCAAATTTCGAAAGGCAATGTTTTTTGCATTTGTTACAACATTTCGCAACCAAGGTTTACCTATATCACGATTCTCTTTTAAACTGTGGTGATGGTTTTGTTCTTCTTGCGCGATCAAAATTTGGGCGATAGTTAGAACTGCTTTTCGTATATCTTTCCAAAAATCGTCATGAGCTATTTGTGAATTTTACAGCTATGTTCACATGATACTGTTGCGTGACAGCAGACATGAATTCGAAGTACATTTGTATAGTCATTACACATCATAAAAGGTGTAAAACCAAAGTTATTGATAACACTCTACCTTGCGACTAGATTTATGCAAGAAGTGATGGCATTCACACATTTTTCTGTCTAAAAATATATACTACAACAACTAGAATGATATTACTAAGGAAGTGCACAAGTTGTTGAAGGAATGTTATCACAACATGGTTAGACGGATTATGACATAATACCAGATTGTTGTTTTTACGGCTTTGTCAAATACCAAATTTGTAATGTCACTGAGATTAGTAGACTGCGCCACGCAAACGGTAATATGATAGTGCTCATCATTTATAATTGACAATTAGACCTCTGAGCGGGAGGGATTCAGGATAATATTTCCCGAATCTCCCGAGCCACAAGAGTTTATTGAGTGTATACAGTATCGAAAAATGTGACAGGCTATTGAAGTTAACGTGAAGCACAGAGCTTCGTCTTCCGCCATGTTGGGTCAACAATTGATTTATATAAGCTGAAAATGATACAAAAATCACGTATTGGTAACTCAAAGTAAAGATCTATCTGACAGGGCATTGTTTAACTATATAATCACTGGGGCATTTACTCCAATAGGCCCTTTGCTTGCCCCAGTAGTAAACCTTAATTTTGTGTTGTAATGGGCCCTTGAGTGACTTGGCCACTGTGAAGAATCACGTGTGAAATTGGGCAGTTTCTTCTCGACATAAGTGTTGGCATATTTGGCCTGAAGTTAATTCGTTCAATGATCCATGGATATAGTACCTAACCAAAAGAAATTGAAGGCCCTGAGAACGAGGCAGATCAATAAAATAGAAAAGTTTTTAACTGAATACAATAACTATGTATTTACTCACGATTTCAGTAAAAAAGATTTGATTTTAAATCGGCCCGGGAGAAGTGTGGGAGTGTTTTAGAATTCTGACTTATCCACAGTTCAAGCTATATATAAAAGGCGTACGAACAACCCGCCTCTGGTTTACAAGATTGCCTCGTGGGAGTTCATTTTTAGACTATTATAAAATTTGTCTACAGCTTTCCGAAACTGTGTGAACGATTGTAGCTTTCGTAGATTTTCAGGGAGAATAGTCCTTCATAGTTCGCATTACCTTTAAGTGTTTTAAACCTTAATATTACGGTAAATATTATCATGTTATGCAGATATACCGTTTGCATAGCGACAGCCGTAGCATTAGCTGCATATAGTTGTACTACCATGCCCATGGTAAAATAGTAATACCTCGAAAGCCCAGTGTTAGTCTGCGGTTGTGCGCAACTAATTTACATCATTTAAATTTTGATCTGCTTATCTTATGGGCCAGGGTCTGCATTAACAGTTTACACGAGACGTTGGCCGGGTGGGAGTTTTTCCATCTTGCGCTTATAAGACGTTCTCCACCGCTACAACTGCGCTGACACTTGAATGATTCTCGTCATATGATCACTGAAAGACACAATGACAGGATAATTTGGTTGATGAAAGCCCGATCCCGCCTGGGTGGGACGGGACGAAAACTGGCCCGCTTCTATAAGTCAACGCTACACTATAAATTAAAAAAAAACACATGTACTGGCCGAGATCCTGATCATCGTGCTCTCTCGGTCAACCTCCTGTCTCGCCTCGTATGACAAACGGACCTTAAAGCCTATATATTTGGTCATAGCGACTTTTGAATTTGGAATCCAATGTTCGAATATAATTGAAGAATTGATTACCAGACAAAAAAATTGGAGATATCGCCGAGTTTTTTTGTCTAAGATTTTTTTTTTACTTCAATATGATTAAATTTATGGAAGTGTCAACATTATGTCCAAAGCATTTACATTTTTACTCGTTTTCTAGTTAATTACGCCGAAATTTCCAGCTGTTGTAAAAGTCGGTCATGCTAATTCTGGATATGGGAAGGTAGGGTTGACAATGGGTCACTCTTCTGAATGTATATGTTCCATAAAAATGACTGTTTCAGAAAGACTGTTTGTCAGTATCGCATTATACATTTTCATGTTGGTGCCACTGATTTGCTAAGGCGAAGGAAAACAAGGGATGGCATGCACCTAAAATAGTTGTGGACCAGGATTTGCATATTAGGGCATAGGCGTACCAGATGGGGGGGAAGGGGAGGGCAACTATCCCCCCCCCCCCAACTCATTTGAAACAAGGAAATTCGGGAAAATTTCGGGCTGCATTGCCACACAAGTATTTCAGCCCACCACATACACGGCATTGCTCCCATCGGTTTATGCTATCAAGCATTTCAATGATTTCAGTCTAACTTGATAACTTTTTCGGGCAATCTTTTTTTGGAGCAAAAATGGATTGCCCCCTCAAACAAATTTGATCAGGTACGCCTATGTATTAGGGGCTGATTGTATGAGGCGAAATGTTCCAGGAAGCGAGTTGACTCACTTTGCCAAGCTACACGAAATTCTGCCATTACATCGCCGGGGTAAGTTAGAAATTTTAAGTGCAATAGAGAAATCTAATATCGGCCCCTTCATATTTCTTCAGCTGGACGTACATATGGTTTTAAAAACAAATAATCGCTGGCAAATTTGATATAAATTTTGTCCTGATTGCTTCGTCACTGTTTTCCTCGAAAACCCAAATCTTTCAAAGCTCCTTTTCCGAAAGACCTCGCCTAACAAGTTGTATTTTTTTCACCTGAAGGAAATACTGTCGCCATATTTGTTGAATTTGATCTGTTGCTTAAACAATAAACTTATTGAATTCGCTAATTGACTGCCTGTTTAGTACAGTTACATTGCGATTACATGGGCATTTTTGTCCCGCGTAAACTCGGCAAGCTATAGTTAGGCAACTCGCTTCTTATCAAATCGAAATGTTCACACTTCAGCTATAAGCGAAGACTCGAGATTCTGGATCACCTCCCACTCTCGTATTGGCACGAGTATCTAGATCTTGTCTTTTTCTTTAAATGTGTTCATACCTACTCAGAACCGGTAAAGAATAACCAGATCAGTTGACCCCAAGTGCTTCAAGTTCGCAACTGCAAAATGTAGGACTGCAACATTCCAGAAATCGTTCTTATCCAGGTGTTCGAGAGTATGGAATATATTACCAAACGACCTGACTTCAAAAAACGCAAGCCTTAGCGGATTCAAGAACAACCTTTATAGTTATTATAAATCAGCATTAAATATTTATGATGCCGAAGACCCTAGAACTTGGAAGTCTGTATGTTTGTCTTGTAACACATCTCGTAACTTGTCTCGTTCAACTTCGTGTTGTTATTAGTTCTATAATTTATGTCTTTGTTTTGTCTTGTCTTGTGAGTTGTGTTGTAGTAAACGGCCGCTGTAACTGGCGTAAGTTGTTGCGTATACCCTGCCATAGTACTGTGTACGTAAGTTGATGTGAAATTGGCAAAGCATAATAAATAAAAAAATATAATAGACAGTACATGTAGGAAGCAGGTCGAGTCGGCAAAGCAAGTCAATGTAATCTGCCTTTTAATGAAACCAACTTGAACATGACTAGAAATTGTTTGGAAGTGCAAAACCTGCATGTTTTCTTCATTCAGCGCGTTCACGTTGTGGCGTTTTACTGTGGAGTAGTTTGGTTAGATTGAAATTTGAAAAATCTTATCGGATTTTAGGATTTAACTATAATAATGATACAGCGTTGAATTTGCAGTTATGTCCAAAATAATCCAGAATAAAGCGTGGTTTCCATATGGTCGTAAGTACAGCCGAAATAGAACAACTTCAATCTAATTCTTACCAAAGCAGATAATAAGTATGTTTTCTACGAGAAGTAATGCTGAGATAATAAAATATTTTGGCTGTTAAGAGTTATCGTGACTCTTTGATTACAACAGTTATGATTATATAGATACCAGGCTTAAAACGGCGTCAGGAACACAGTGAATTGATTATAATTGCTATAATATTCATTTCCCTTGTATCGTTTGAATTTCATTTAAGAAGTCACCGCCGATGTTTGCCGCATGATTATCCTGATTAAATATTTTTAATACTCTGTTTGCATGAAGAAAGGTGCTAAGGGTGCGACTTCCATCGAGTTGCTAATTAGGTTTCTCTCTGACTCTATAGTTTTATAGTTCAATCTTTTATTTAGTAGGCATAGTCGTAATTGAGAATTAATTGCCTTGTTGTACATTGTTAATTTGTAAAAGGCGGCACAATGGAATTTCACACCATAGTGTTTAGTAGATTAAGGCGGCTACTCTTTTCCTATCAAATCGTCGGTTGGAAAACCAATTTTCGACCTCTTGACATCGCCAATTATATACCATTCATCTAATTTTCTAGCTTGGACATGGTCTGTTACCGTCACGAAATAGTGTGTTTGTTTTCATTAGCAAGGTTCAGATTTCACTTCCCCTAGTGTTAATGCAGCTTTTAGTAGGGACTTTAAGATTCTACAATGCGAGCTCAACGATGCGACCGTAAATGTAGGGTTATTTCATGCTGAAAATATTGTTTTGTTGTTGAAAACATTGGAAACACTCTCTCTATTTGAAGAAATTTATGTAACGCGGCCTAATTCTATAGTTTTGATAAGAGCGACGTGATTTTCGAAAACTTCAAGTCGTAAAGCCCGTTCTCCACTACGCGAATTTTTTCGAGCGAAAAATAAATTCAGCAACGTGATTTGCTAGCAAAATAATTTGCTGCGAAAAAGTCGAAAGCGAGACAATCACGTTGCCAGTTTTCTTCGCGCGAACAAATTCGCTTAGTGGAGAACGGGCTTAAACAAGGTGAACTTTGTACGCGTGACAAATCACAAGGTTTTTTATTCTGAATTTCTAGAAAAGTTTCCTGATATTAGATTGGTGATATAGACTGCTGTAGCAACACAAGTGTATGATCTGCGTTTGTGATTTTGTGTTTAAAATGAAAAGAGCTCATTTGAACGTTCACGTCGTTGAGCTCGCGTCGTAGAATCTAAGGTCCCTAATATGCTATGGAAGCTCGTTTTCCATTTAATCGTCCGATCAAACCAATTTATCGTAATTAGAAACAGTTTACTTAGGTTTTTCGTGGGTTTCTAAAACGTCATAAGTTTTCTTTATTTTAGGAACATAATAATGCGTAAAGATCTTCTTTAATTCGTTACAAACATTAACATCGGGGGCTGGTCGTTTGAAAAAAATGAAAGTTTCGGTCTCTTTGTTCAAGTTTACAAACATTGAAAAATTCACTATTTGATGGATAGGGCTATGTACAATTTTCGCATAACCTTCCCCTGAATTTCGACTGTCAAAATGCAAACAATGATAATGTTTACCGACATGACTGTACTGCACCTTTACACACTTCATGTTGGTTACACTCCTTCCTTGTACCCCTTCCCTTATGTGGGTTTTTACGTGCTTATAGTGAGCTTGTTACAGGTCTTTGAATTATAGTCATTGCTGCATTGGTGACACAGTTTGCACCTCTTTATTAATAGTAAATAAGGGACAGCTCTTGCATGCACGTACGAAGGTGACTAATCATGATTTCAAAGCAATACGTGTAGCACGAAATCACTTCTAAAAGTATCTGTGACACCTACAACTTGTCACGATGATAAATACTGATATGTTGGATGGGGAAGACTATATTCCCCTTTCCCCCCCCTGCTCTCCCAATGCACGTTATTTTAGGATATGTGTTATATATGGTGAATGTATTATAGGCAAAAAGGAACACACAACATTGATTAACGGGCGAGGGGGAGAGAGAGAGTTGTATGAATACTAAGCATTCGAAACATTTATCCCAGAACTATTTAAAGTGATTGCAGACTTGAATGTTTGTTTTATGTCTCATTTTACCTTTTGCCTCGCGTGACTTAGCGTAGCTTCGCTGTCATTTTGTGCGCGCCGATATCCGGCAGCTGCGGGATGTACATTGTTATCGAGACTTCGGTACACTACCCACGGAAAAAGGATGATTACATCTGCTTATCCAAAAAGCTCTTGGCATGAAGATAGAGTGATTGCTAACTGAAAAAAAATCACCATTTTGCCAAAAATGGGATGAAGAATGGCATAAATATGCAATTCATTGACATGCCACCGAAGAGTGTAAGTTTGCATGTTTGAATGTCAAACATTCCATTTGTACCGAAACCAATACAGCAGAACTAGTAGTCTTAGGTTGAGGGACTAACCACTTATTTTATTAGGTACACTGTCAAAAAATCACCAAGATAATTAAAAAATCAACAAAAATCAAGGAATCATAAAAAATTGCAGTCATTCAAAAAATCAAAATAAAAAAAACACGCAAAAACTTATGAAATAGGTACAAAAATCATAGAAAAATCAACAAAAAATCCGCCCAAATCTGAAAGAAATCACAAAACACTGACACGTTAAGGAATGAAAAATCACACAATAAATCGGACTATAAACATAAACAAAAAAAATGAAAAAAAAATCGAAAAATCACAGAAAAATCACGTGATTTTCTTATTTCGCGTATTTGTTATGGAGTGATATGCCCCTCGATTTAATTTCTGTTTCTGTGCATACATGTACATACCATGGTACATACACTCTGTTATCTTGCAGTAGTCAATATGATACTTCTTTGTAGGTTTGTGTACAGAATCATCGCGGTTTTCAAGACATATCAAGCATTGTTGCTGTTGCTGATACATACGCCACCACTGAGCCATTCATTGAAGGGATATATGACATAAGAATTCAAAAAATTGGAGAAAATTACAGAGTATTCAAGTAAATAGATATATTGTGTATAGTGCTTTATTACTGCCACAAAAATAAATGAATGCTAGGCGAACACTGATTGGTTCATCCACTGAAGTTGACGTGACAATCATCAACCACTTTTTCCAACTGAATAGCCAGTGTTTAGAAATTACTTTTAAAGTCGGTAAAAATCCATTGCCATTTGATTGCTTGGCTGAATAGATTTTTTATTAATTTTTGGTTATTAAAACCTAAACTTGAGATGTAAAGTAGCACGGATGAAAGGAGTCGAGGCTAGCCCGATTACGGCCAATAAATACCATTTTATAAGTTACCTGCAAATTCAAGAAAAATTAAAGGTGACAATCTTAAGAAAAATTAAATCTATGTTAAATGATAAATTTTTAGTGTTAAATCAGTGTTCGTGTCAACCAAACATGTTTGACTTATTACTATTTCAGGAGAAAGTCTCTTTCTGACAATTGGAAAACAAACATGGGTTCAGCAGTTGTCGAGGAAATGCAACTTACAGAACGGTTTGTGGTAAAACTTTATCCAAATGGTAATGACTTCACACGCGGAAACAGCCTAGTAGGCGGCTTTGCTCACCCAATTGCATATCTTGGAGCCTGCATGTCCTTACTTCAAGTCCGCTCATATCATTCTAACCAACTAAAAAATCCTGTAGAACTGGGCTTGGTAGTGTGCTTTGTTTATATTCTGAAAGTCACAGATTTAACTTCGTAAACAAATTGATAAAGTCATTCATGCATTATCCTACCTCAAAAAACAATAAACTCACTTCAAACACTGTTAGGTTTTGAAAACACAGAAATACATAGCACATGCGCAGAGACCGGACTATACAACACCTTCAATGCGATGCATCAAATTATTCATTCATTGGAAACAAATACAAAGATTACCAAAAAAACCCAGCAACTAATAACTGATAAAGAAACTGAAAAGAGACATATCATGAAACTGCAGTTCATCAGGTGACTGCGAAGTATGGTCGTCTTCCAATTACTCCCAAAGCTTCATCTTATGATCCAATATTAAGACAATTTTCAAGAATTATGCTACTGAAACTTATAAACGTATTCAAAAATAACACTCTTCAAGATTTCATGCATCAGAAATTTTTCAATGCTTGTACCTTAATTTTATAGATATAAACTTTGGGCTGATGAATGCGCCAAAATGTTTGGTGGTTTGGATATTCTTTGCGTAGAAGCGATACAGACTGGAAATGGGCAAGAATATATTATCGAGGTAACTGCATGAAAAAGTAAAAACGTCATTTGCACTTGCCATTTTTATGCTTGTCATTTTCAAAAACTTTTCATACCAGCCGTGACTAAAAGATGGTGGAGTTTTTCCATTACGCTCTCCTCCAGTTTCTACTCCTTGAACTTGCCATTCTACTGGTTTGTCCTGTTTCCAAGATAGCGTCTGATATTTGCAGCTGCCACTTCTGCAAATACACTTGCAAAAATGCTTGATGCTTGTTGCAGGTGAACGATACGGGAATGAAATTATTCAGCGAAACCCGTGATGAAGATATTCAACGCATTGCAGATCTTACAATAACACGACTAAAGGAAATATACCCATTGTCTTTGGAAAACACACGTGGTAAAACCGCTTCAGAAGCTTTACTTTCAGGTGAGTTATCATTTAGCTAACATTGAGTACGAAACTTATCGATGGCATTCTGTAACTTGATGTGAGAGATCTCGGAATGATTCGTTTGAAGACGGAAAGAACAACTTACGGAAGGAGGAACTTGCATGAGCAGCCTTGTGCGGCGAAGGTAATAAAACAAAATAATTCTTCTGCGAAGCAAAGCCATTGAATGCAGATAAATGAAACAGTTGTCAATTCTGTTTCAATGTACTCGGATCTGCCGCGAACTGTTGTCCTCGTTGCAATTAGAGCATGCCAATAGAACTCCTCAGCTTGCATCTAAATTGATCCATTTCAGATCATATGTCCGCGAAATAGTCAACAAAATTTAGGCATTTCAGATCAAGTGATCTGAAATAGGTTAATTTGCATAGAAGCTGAAGAGGTCTAGTTTCGTCCCATTTAGATATAGGATCAATATGCATGTTGCTCCCATTTGTGCAAACTTCTAGTTTGTTGTTCTTTGACTATAGAAGCCATGAAGGTTGTGGGTAATCCATCGATGAAGCCATCCAAAGTTGTTGGCAAATGCACTTCATCTTCAGCAAAACTCGAAGGACATTTTAGTGGCATAATTCTCGACCACTAACGGCATGATTGCATAGGATAAGCTGAATTTCATTCTGATGTGTCAGAAATAAACTATACCACGGGCACAATCTATATGACTTACTGAAGTACACACAGTGCATGCAAAGTAGGTAACATAACTTGCCCAGCATCAGTATTATCGATATGACTATTTTGAAGTCGTGAAGTGGGCCAACTTAAGCTGGCGTTTAAGGCACGTAGAGGATGAATTGCGTGAGATATTAAAGCGCGCAACTTCTTGATATCGCATCCTCTTGGTCACTTGTATACTTGGAAGAGGCGAACTTATGTTCAGTCTCCTCTTACACGCTTGCGTTTTATGACCGCTGACATATATACAGAGGCGCTGGAAGCAATCTAGGGCAAGGGGCAGTTTATTTTACTTTGGTAAACAAGCAAAAAACCTTAACTTTTGGAAAGCCGCCTATCTTTAGTAAGTCTATGGCAAAAATACATTTTAATATTATGTTAAATACTGTTTACGCGTCTAAGATCGCAAACCCATGTTCTGTTTACTTCGAATTACTACTTTCTGAATAAAGTTTAACGTAAGGTTCTACAATAACCTCTATGAGCAAAGTGTAACTTCGCCGAAATTGAAGTTGTTCAATCGAGACAACGTAAACACTATCATGGTAAACACTCTCATAATTTCGGCCACCTTGGAAACGCTTTTTGACGCCAAGCAAGCAGTTCAGATGTATATATGTCAGTGTTTATTACACCACTCGATCGAATGATGACGTTATGAGCTCGTGCGCAAGAAGTTAGCCGGTTTCACAATGAAAGTGGATGGTCTGTATAATACACTTTAAATAAAACAGCATTTAGTACATAATGAAACAAAGTTGCGACGCAACTTTGGATGAAATCACAGTCGATCCAACATCAATGCAAAAATACCCAAAGTCATGAAACAGCTGTCAATATTTTTAACGTAGATTGAACACAATTGCATTCGTTCAAATAGCATTACTGATTTAAGGAGGTCCTGATGGGGGATAGCACATCCCAGTTCTCAGTTCCCGAAATCCCAGTTTTTATATCTAAAATCCAATTCCCATCTCCAGTTTTAAAATTATTATCCCATTCCTAATAGGAAAATTCCTTTCTTAGTCCAGGAAAACTCATTTCTTAGTCCAGAAAAGGGAAAAACCAAATTCCCATTTAACCCCTTCAGGACCCTCATTTAGCGCTTCCAATACTGAGAAAGGGAATTCCTATAAAAGGATTTCAAATATAATGGCACGAAACTTTGAAATAGCTTTTCCCGGGAAGCAAATTGGCTCAGTCACAATATCAATATGTATTTAATTGGAATATGAATTAGCTATGGTCACATCTAATAAGACTCGAATTTATAGTAAGTAGCTTAGTTGGTAGCTTTTAAACCTTTCTGTGTGTTAATTGTTTGTAAATAAGTAGTTTGTTACCTGTATATATCGACGCCTCTCAAGGAATCACTAATCAATATATTGTTGATGAAGCTAGCGTCGATTTGATTTTAAATAAAGCTTACATATATACATACATATACGTATATACATACAGACCTTCAAGGCAAAAGTGGTATGCATAAGTCGCAATAGTGTTATCGGATTGAGGCTTGCTCGTAACGCTGAAATTTGTTTTATATGTCTTTGCATTCATGTACAAGTGTATTATTTTCCAATTTCTTGTCGTTACAACGATTATCTATACGTAAATGAATAAGATGGTAACATCTTGTTTTGGGCATGTTTTTCCACATCATCTGAATTGCAAAGTTGTTCCAGATAACGAGCCTGTCGTAACATATGCCAAGCTTCGCGTCTAAGTTCAGCGGCTTCATCCAGTATCTCTTCTACATACTTGATATCTTCCTGCCGCTTACAAATATAAAGATTTGAATCTTCTGCATGATCCTTCCACTGTTTTTCTTGAGATATCAGCGTTTGGCGATCCGGCACATGATAGTTTGGTGGTGGTTTGGTAAATTTACCATTGTAAATATCGCGTATTCGATCATCGGTTGATCTCGAGGGATACGAGAGTTTATAAGTGTACTGTGTAGGATCTTGTATAATGCTTCCTCCTAAATGTTCATCACTCCAATGTACACTTTTTGTTCTCTTAGACATTGCGACTTCTCGTTCAGAGCTTCCATTCTTTGATCTTCTTTGATCAACTTTCTTGGAAATTCTGCTTCCGCTCTTTTGATCTCGTGGCGTTTCTTGTTTTGTATGAGGGCTCAGCTCGGGGGAAAAGGAGGACGTCTCATTCATAACTAGTAACAATCGCATGAGCCTCTGTCGCTCAGCAAGAACTTGCGTAAGTCTCTTGGAAACTACTGACAAATTTGCATCACGAAACTTCTCGGATAAAAGTAAAAATTCATTTCTTAACTCAAGAAATCGTTCTGCTATAGCTCGTTTCGAGCTTCTGGAATACACATGAGAAGAAAGCTGATCGTAGTTTGTTGTGATTTGCAGTGCCTGTCGTTGACTTCCTTCCGAAAGTGATTCTTTACATTCTGTATTTCTATTTTTTTCATCCTGTTTTCTATGACTTTGCTGCTCTTTTTGATTGCGTTCTAAGCCATCAACACTCTTTTCCTTTTTTTGAATGCCAGTCGCTTCACTTCTATTCAATATCAAAGATTTGTCGTGGGGTTCATTCGTCCCGAAAAAATCTCTTGCAAAGTCTTTTTTAAAATTGTTATCCTCAGCTGTGTTTTCATGCGCTTTTGACGCCGGCTGTTTTCTAGCCATTTCGACTCTATCAAAGACGCAAGATTCATGATGAAGGCAACAGGTATAATCACTGAGAGCTGTAACCACGTATATAGGTTGTTTTCAATCATATGATTTTGAGAGTTTAGATGACGGGTATAAGTATAGGTCAAAAATGGCCGTTGAAACCTTTTCAGTTGACTTCAACGATATTTTAAGATCTAAAGTTTTTGATATCTTTTTAATTTATTGTAACTTGTTGTAACTTGTACAGTCCACTCAAAAAGGGAAAAAAAGTCGCCAATAAAATTTTGGCTTGCCAGCCATTCGGTTAAAATATCACGTGATTGCATATAAGCTATACTCTATACCGTTCATTGTCAATGAATTTACTTTTTTGGCCGTTTTCGTGTTCATCTATGGATATGAATAAAATTGACTGCTTTTTATTGCTAAAAGCGTAGTTTTTCAGAGGCCTGGTTTAGAAATAGGCTAGCATTTTCGTCAAATTTATTTCGTGGCATACTGGCATTTAAAAAATGGCTTGTTTTTCAGAATTTAACGTCTAGCCAATGTCTAGCTGAGTTTTGGCAATACTTTTAACCTGAGTTATTGCTTTAGATACAATTTATTAGCGTTGTCTTGTCCAGATATAGAGTTTTTTGCATTAATTTAATTGGACAAAAATTGCATTTAACGAAAATGCAACGTCTAATGCTGCTTTCCATGAGCCGGTTGTTCGAAGCACGTTTAGCTTAAATGGTGCATGGATAAGTTATTATTATTATTATTATTATATTATTATAAACGAATATTTATACAGGATTGACAGTTCAACTAATTTAAGCTGTTATCAACGTGTGTCCTGATACTACTCAATATATAAAATACTAAATATATTTACATATTATAAAATCATTACTAAAAATCGTTACTACAAGCTTGTGCACAATTGCTAAAAATCATTACTAAGCTTAAGTAATTAAGCTCAGGTGATTAAGATATGTTCAAAAAATGTGATATGTTCAAGGTAGAAATCATATTTATATGTATTCTTTGAACAACAAAATTGAAAGTTTGTTGACTGAATACTATTATGATATATTTACCTACAGTTTAATTACATAAGGTTTGATTTGAAACTTTTAGAAGATGCGTGCGAGTGTTTTTGAATGGACCTTTAACCTTATAGACAAAATTTCCAAAACTTTTGAACTAGGAAAATCTTTTATCACAGCCTGAAAGAGCATCCTGAATTTAGTA